>ML360800.1:0-129000 GCA_005239505.1 Nicotiana paniculata
ATATATATATATATATATATATATATATATATATATATATATATATATATATATAGTAGTGGACCGGGCTGCCCGTCGCAGCAGTTGTGTCTGTTCATGGTACTTGCTGAGTACGAGTGTTAAGTGAGAGCATGAGATACTGATAGTGGAGTCACGAGTGATTGAGAGGCTTTCCCGAGAGGCTTTATTGTGAATGATACTATGCCTGAGGGGCTTATATTTTATGAAAATGTTGTTTACACTCTTCTTTACACTATGCCTCTGATACCAAATGTTGGATAAATATTTTTATACAAGATTTTTAAATGGAAACATGAGTTTTATGAAATTTTCGAAATTGTAGATTCCTGACTTGATTTGTTCATTTCCATTGTTATTCATTATATGGATTTACATGATTTAAATGCTCGTCACTTCACTCAAGTTTTTAGTTGCATTGATTACTTACTGAGTTGGCATACTCACGTTACTCCCTACACCTCTGTGTGCAGATCTAGGTACCTGACCATCTCACTAGTTGATTTCCGGACGAGCTTGGAGTTGTTCGAGGATTGAGGTAGCTGCTCAGCGTCCCCAGCTCACCTATTTTCCTTCCCTCATATCATAGTTTCTTTTGGTCTTCTGTACCTCAGACTTTTGTTGTAGCAAGTACTATGTGGTACATTGTATTTTCAGTCTTAGATGCTCATGACAGTTGACTCCAGGTTTTGGGAAAGTGTGTATTTCGTTTCATCTCATTCTGATATTTTAAAATCTGCTAAATTAATGGAAATTATGAAATATATTTATAATCTGAAATGGTTGGCTAGCCTAGTTCCATGATAGGCGCCATCATGGCCGGCTTAAGATTTGGGGTCGTGAAAAGTTGGTATTAGATCCTAGGTTACATAGGACTCAACGGTCATGAGCAGGTTTAGTAGAGTTTTTCGGATCGGTACGGAGACGTATGTACTTATCTTCGAGAGGCTACAGAACCCTTAGGAACAATCTCATTTTTATTGAATTTTATCGTGCCATTTTATTTGTTCTGGATATCTAATCTTCTGTTGTTTCATTCTCTCACAGATGGTGAGGACTCGCGCCACCGATCAGGCCAATCAGCCACCAGCTAAACCAGCGAGGTCGCGGTCGAGGCCGTGGTAGAGGTAGGGGCCAGCCCGTGCGGCATCCAGGGTAGTATCAGTTGATCCCCCTACTATTCAGGATCAGGTTCCCGTCGTAGATGCTCCAGCGGGATAGGCTCAGGAACCGGCAGTGCCTATTGTTATTCCGGGTCTTCAGGAGACCTTGGCTCAGATCTTGACTTTGTGTACCACCCTTTGTCAGGCAGTTGCTGCTACTTCTCAGGCAGGAGGAAGTCAGACTCTAGTTTCCCGGACACCTGAGAAGGTTACTCAGGGCCATCAGACACCGGGGGCGGTTCCAGCCCAGCCGGTTGCTCCAGTTTGGGACTTCGTGGTTCCGGCTATGCTAGAGGACGAGTAGCGTAGACTGGAGAGGTTTAGTAGACTACAGCCTCCTACATTCAGTGGTGCTGAGGGCGAGGATGCCCAGGTTTTTCTGGATAAGTGTCAGAGGATGCTGCATACTACTGGGATTTTTGAGACCAATGGGGTCTCATTTGCTACTTTTCAGTTTTCTGGTGCTGCTTTCACTTGGTGGGAGTCTTTTGAGAGGCGTAGGCCTGTTTGTTCAGCACCCCTTACCTGGAAACAGTTCTCCACTATATTCTTGGAGAAGTATGTACCCAGTCTCACCGGGAGTAGCAGCGCAGGCATTTTGAGCAGCTGCGTCAGGGGGAGCTATCAGTGATGCCGTATGAGATGCAGTTTTTGGAGTTGGCTCATCATGCCACCGAGTTGGTCACTACTGATAAGGAGAGGATTAGGAGGTTTGTGGATGGCCTCACTTATCAGCTCCGCCTTATCATGACACGGGAGAGAGTATCAGATGCTACATTCGAGCAGGTTGTTAATATTACTCGAGATATTGAGTCGGTTCGCCGCCAGGAGCAAGTAGAGAAGGAGGCCAAGAGGCCTCGTGGATCGGGTGGTTCTAGTGGTGCTCTTTCCAGGGGGCAGTTTTAGCATGGTAGAGGCCGTTCATTCAGACCGCCCAGCCCATAGTGGTGCATTTATTCTTGAACTTAATAAATTGCCTATGATAATCATGCTTAGTGTCACACTTGGATACACTAAACTGACCTTTAGAAAGTGTCTAATTTGACCTCTCGTCACTACTTCTCTGAGGTTAGGCGGGCGACTTACTGAGTACACGTTGTTTTTGTACTCATGCTACAGTTGCCGTGCATTTTATTGCATAGGTACCATCATAGCGATGTGGCGGATTTGGAGACTTAGGTGAGCTACATCATCCGGAGGCGATCCGCAGTTGACGGAGTCTCCCTCATACTGTATTACAGTATTTTAATTTTCCTTGCCCACTTGTATTTCAGACAAGCTTTGTAGAAATTGTAAAATTCTTAGAAATTGCTCATGTACTTGTGACACCGGGTTCTGAGATGTGTTGAGATATATTTGTTAAAATAGGACTATTTAAACCATTGTATTTACTTAATGGATTATATTTAATTATTATGTAACAAGTGAAAGGTAATGATTTTTATAAATGCTAAAATCGAAAATTATTTCAATTAATTAATGATTGGCTTGTCTGACAATGATGTCCGGCGCCATCACGACCTTATGGATTTTGGGTCGTGACAACATGGTATCAGAGCTCTAGGTTCTGTTAGGTCTCATGAGTCATGAGCAAGTCTAGTAGAGTCTTGCGGATCGGTACGGAGACATCTGCACTTATCTTCGAGAGGCTACATGGCTGTTAGGAGTACTTTCCTTCTTGATTCCTCATCGTGCGATTTGATTCCTTTAAGGCTTATGCCTAAGTTTATCCCTCGATCTTACGCGTTGCAAAGCGCTTGCTATGAATCGGGAACCGGAGGAATTGAAATGGTGCTACAGATGTAATTCGAGATGTTCTCCATGTGTAATTGGTTGGGGCTGTTGTTATGGCCCAGCAAGAGAATAATAAGTTGTTTCAGCTCAGTAGCTGTGTTTCTGAGAGCCTTAAGGCTATGCTCAGGTAGTGATGATGCTTGCGATTGGTTATCGCGCGATGTCGATATGATGATAGAATGCTTGCATGTATGTTGGGGGTGATGAATGGTTTGAAGGGAGTTCTTCTGAGAGTGTGATTTTGAGATTTTGGTATTTTAGTTCCTGCATAGCAAAGGCATTTGGATTATGAATGGTCTGGTTGGGGTTGATAAAGTAGTAAGACTTGGTGTCTTCAAGTGAGGTCGGATATGCACGTGTGACGTGAAGTCGTCATCATTGATCGAATGGAATGTGTTAAGTTTGTCGGTTCGGTTGCGTGGGGTCAGAGTATTGTGAAAGAGTATTGAATAAGCGGCTGTCAGAGACCGTGAGGTGCGGCGGTTCAGTATTGGATAAGTATTGGTAAAGAATGTAACTCGAGAAAGGTTATCTTCAGAGAGTTTGAAGTCGTGGTGATCTGCTGGTTTAAGAGCTACAGAGAATGATATTGAATTGAGGCTAGGCGGTGGTTCCATTTTCTAGGAGGCCAGGTGTAAGAAGCGGAAGCCGAGCAGTCACAAAATGGGGGAGAGACAACATAGCTTGGACTTTGAATATATTGTTGCGCATTTAATGGATGTCCATGAGGAGCCGACGGACTAGTAAAGTTGGTAAATGAAGCAGGCTTGAGATGGGATATTGATGTTGTAGAGGGTGTGCAGTACGACGTCGTTGAAAGGTGTCAGTTGGTGATTTCCACAGGTGGGTTATCGCCTGTGTATAGGTTAGCAGTGGCATGGTTGGCAAGTCTCTGTGAGGTTCTAGTGGCTTTTTGGTAGAAGGCAGAATGTGTGAATGATGCTAAAGAATTTCAGTATTTAGGGAGTGCTAACAAGAGAATTTGGAAGGATTGGACGGATTGGTTGAGAAAGATCATGTTAACAAAGGAGAAAGGATCTCGGCAGGATCTAGAGTGGTGCAAGGAGTAGCTTCGGGCTAAGTGGGGGAGTCCCACCATCTGCAGTTGGGTTGCAGGATTGTGTTATCATAGGGTTGCAGATTGTCGGCGTGTTGGCAAGTTATTACAGCTAAGGGAAAGGAGTAAAATGGTGATTGTGCATGGGATTTGATGAATGTGTGAAAAAATTGGCCCTATCGGACCAGAGTTAGGCTTTGGAAGATTCAGAATTTTTCTTAAGGCATAGGTGAGTTGTTAGGATAGTGACTCAGTCACGTTTTTCATTGAAAAGGTTGTTCATGTGCTAGGAGAGCCTTGGAGTTGATTGTATTCGGGACCAGTCAGAGTGGGTGAATCTCAATAGCAGTCCTAGTGAATTCAAAGTTAAGAATGCGACATTTAAGGGTTTTAGGCAGCAGTATGATCGAGGATTGAGCTTATGCAGCATAATTCCTGAGAAAAGGAAAATCGTTGGGGTTCTATGATATGTTTCAGCATGCAAAATAGTATTGGAGGAGTGAGAGGAATAAAGTCCGTATTGTAGAAAGATTTTCAGGAGGGCATGAGATGGGTTGCTGGATTTAGGCAGCATAGTCTCGTGAATCAATATCACTCGAGATGGGTGAGGGTTGAGTTTGCTGTGAGTTTAAGGAAGTTACTATTAAACCTGAGGAAATTGAAGATGATTAAAAGAAGATAGATTGATTAGCCATGGTTGAAATGGCACCTTTATGGCAGTGATCAGTTCCTTCGATGTGATTAAGTTATGCATGTGGTTGTGTCGGCGTGTGCGGGGCTTGTCGGCCGTCGTAATAGAGTTCACGTGGGAGCATTTGAGTGCTATGGCATGTCAGGTATAGGAAGATCCCAGAAGGGTTATAGTGGTATAAACTACTACTTAAAGCTTTTCATGTTGGGTGATGGTGAGAATTCACTCGTGTGTTGAGATGGTAATCTTGAATTGAGTTAAGTAAAAGGTTTCTATATGATGGAGTGTTCACCTTATTGGTGATTCAGAAGTTATGATGGAGTTCTTGCGCTACCTCATATTGGCATGTTAGGTTCTATAAGAAGTATGTAATGAGTGAGAATCGAAATTGCGATTCGATGTTGAGAAGGACGTCATGAGCTCGGGTGATCAAGAAAAAAAAAGTTATTCGAAAGTTCAGAGTAAGCTTGTGTTATCTTCTGTGTCACCTGAGATTAATATTCGGTGAAAAGGGATTTGTACCCTGGTCGTGGGTTCTTGATTTGCTTTTCAGCATTAGTGTGCTCGGTGGTACAGATGTGCAGACTTGTTGCCTTGTGTGGAAGGTCGTGGAAGCATGACTGCGGGAAGATTGTGTAAGTGTGACATGTAGTCACTTGATTGGTTGAAGATTTAGACCAAGTATAAGGAAGTGCAACATTACCTATTTGAGAATTTATGCCTGGAGGACGTTCGGTTCAGTTGATTGTAGATTATGGGATGTTTGTCCCGGTGATGATGGTTGTTCTCGTGTATTATGAGAGAAAGTAGGTTAATATGGATCCAGGTAAATCTATTAGCTTAGTTTGGTGTGAGCAGGGTAGACTCGATGTTTGCGGGTAGATTTAAAAGTCATTATGGGCTCCGTAGGAGCCAAGCATGTTCATTTCAGTGGAGCGCTTTTCATGGGAAGGTATTAGAACAACGAATGTTGTTCCGTCTTCGTCAAATTCATGCGATATTATGATTTTGCCGTGTGAGTTATGAAACGGCTTGATAATTTCCTATGTGTTGAGGTCCCGCATATTGGGGATGTTATGTGAGCAGGATAGCTCTCGAAATCCAGAATGTATATATATATCACACCTCAGTTGTGGTTGAGTTCTGTAGCATATGTCTTTATCAGTCTCCCCAAGATGGTATTATGCACTTAGCGTGCTTATGATCGATATTCAGTATGTTGTGATAGTGAGCAATTCAGCTCCGTATATATTTCCTTATGTGACTTTTATGTGTGGATCGTGTGGCACGTCGCCAAGGGTATGTTATTTGGATCGGGTTGCACGCCGCAACAATGTGTTGTTGAGTAAGGTTCCTATATTTATTTTCTTGTGTTTTACTTCCTATTTTTCTGAGAAAATTCATATTAGTTGCGTGAGTCGATTAGTCCCTTCTTGAGTCATTCCTCTATGTATCATGTTCGAGTTATGGCCTATTGGCGCATTGTGGTATCCTGTGAGACTGTTGGTCATGTTTGGGGTGATTTGTTGTCTGAGCAATTCATACTGGGTGAGACGAGATTGTTGGATCAGGGATCAGTGCGATAAGGTTATGTGAAGTGTATATTAAAGAACAAATACCATTATTCAGGTTCATAATGAGGTGATGATTCTATTCAAGATGAGATATTCAATGATTTGTTAACTCTGCAGTTGGGTATGAATTTCTACACATCTTCTCCGTTGTGGTGGTACCGTCAGCATTATAGCAGGATGTATGTATATATATCATGAGGTGCATTGGGAGCATCAGATTTGAGGAATTTTAGCTATTTAGGTTCAGAGAGTGTCGTTGTGGTCAGATGATGAGTTATGTGGTGCATGGTGCTGATTCAACAAAGGCATGTAATCATGTTCTGGTATGTCATGTGGTAAATTGATACGGTGTTTATATGGGAACTAGGTCTGGCAGAGAATTTCAACTGTTGGAACTAGGTTCTGAGCTTATTATATGGATAAAAGAAGAAATCTTCAGATTTGATCAAGCTAATGTGCTCAACTGAGTTGTGGTAGCACGGGCAGGTGCACGAGGTGTTAAATAATGATTTCAGATAACTCCAGAGCAGTTCTTAGCATGTTCGAGGACGAAAGTCTGTTTAAGTGGGGGGAGAATGTAACAACCCGACCGGTCGTTTTGAGCTCTAGCGCGTCGTTCAGTGGTTTGAGGCCATTATCAGCTTCGTTTCAGGTATTATGACCTGTAAGTGTGGTCGGAATTGAATTTCGGGAAGTTTAGAGTTGATTTAGAAAGAAAATTATCAATTCGGAAGCCTTAAGTTGGAAGAATCAACTAAGATTTGAATTTTGAGTAAACGACCTCCGAATAAGGATTTGAAGGTTCCTGCAGGTTCATATGATGATTTCAGACTTGGACGTATGTCCAGATCGGGTTTTGGATAATGCAGGAGCGTTTCGGCGTATATTATGGAAGATAGCATTTTAGAAGAATTTTATAAATTTGGGTAGTAAGGCATTTCAGTGTGATTGATGTCCGTTTAGGATTCCGAGCCTGGGAATAGCTCCGTATGGTGATACTGGAGTTGGGAGCGCGATTAGAAATGAATTTGGATGTCTGTAGGTCATTTTGAAGTCATTTGGCTAAAGATAGAAATTTGAAGGTTTTTCGAGAAATCCGACGAAAGTGGAAATTTTGATATCGGGGTCAGAATGCGATTCCAGAAGTTGGAGCAGGTCTGTAATGTTGAATATTACTTGTGTACAAAATTTGGGGTCAATCGGACGTGATTTGATAGTTTTCGGCATCGGATGTAGAAGTTGGAAATTTCAAAGTTCATAAAGTTGGGATTTGGGTGCGATTCGTGGTTTCTATGTTGTTTGATGTGATTTGAGGCCTCGAACAAGTCCGCATTATGTTTTGGAACAGGTTGGTATAATTTCCACTTTCGGTCGGATTTCGGGTTAACGAATCAAGTTTGAGAGTTTGAAGAAGGCTGGAATTGTTGTCATCTGGTGTGACTGCACCTGCGAGGCTTTGGTCGCAGGTGCGGCTAGGGCGCCACAGGTGCGAAGAAGTGGTGGTCTGGTTGGGAGCGCAGGTGCAATGATATTTCCGCACCTGCGAAGGTGCAATGATATTTCCGCACCTGCGAAGTCGCAGATGCGGGCTATGGGGTGCATGTGTGAAGTTGGCTTGAGCTGAGGAAAGTCGCAGGTGCGGAGGTTTGGTCGCACCTGCGGAATCGCAGGTGCGAGAGTTGGATCGTAGTTGCGAAAAATGGCCTGGGCAGAATGTTTTAAAACTGAGATTTTGGTCATTTCCTTCCATTTTCTTTTGGTTTGGACGATTTTGACGAGCTTCAAGAGTGGGTTTTCGTTAAAGATCACAAGGTAAGCAATTTCTTCATGTTTCTAAGCTAAATACAAGGTTGTTGCATGAAATTTTACATAAAAATTGTGGAAAATTTTGGAAAATATTGAAGAAAACCTATAAATGGTAATTTGGATTTTTAGCCACGAATTTGAGCATGGAATTTAGTGTAAATCGTATATTTGAACTAGTAAAGCTATGGGTAGAATATATCTTCGAGTTATTTCGGATTCCGGGCACGTGGGCCGAGGGCATTTTGGTCAATTTACTGAGCGGGGTTGGAAAATTATATAATTTGGAAGTTTTTGCAAATATTAGAGTATATTTTTATTTGTTTGTCATTATTTGGATAGTTTTGGGGCGTTGGAGTCGTCAGAAGGGCTTGGAAGCCGGTTGTGGTATTTCGGAGCGAGGGTAAGTCTCCTTTCTAACTTTGTGAGGGGAAATTGTCCCCCTAGGTGAACTAATTAAGTATGTTCTATTATCTTCGGGGGATATGTACGCACGAGGTGACGGGAGTCCGTGCGTAGCTACTATTATGCCATATCCGGGTAGTCTAGGACCCACTAGCATGCCTTACATGTTGTACATGTGATCCTGCCCATAATATTAAACTGTTAATGCTATTGTATCGGTAAATTATTTCCTAAGAAGACTAGAGTGTGCTTTTCATAATTATCTGAAAAGAGAATTGATTCCTCCGTGGATAACTGTATACCTGATAGGGTTATATTATGGAATATCATTAAACTTGGCAAATGGATTTCAAAACAAAGATTTAAAAGCTATATTTCATGTTCCTTTAAGAAGAATTTTACCACTTTCCTGAGAAAACTGCTTTCCTGATAAAAATGCAGATTTATTATGTGAATATGTGTATATATGAGCACCTGAGTCGCAGGTATGATTCGCGAACAGGCTAGCCTTATTATTTTTATATATAACTGCGTCGCATGATCGATTCGCGAGGGTGGGGGAGGGGAGGGGCAGATAGATGCATCTATGGTTCGAGCCATTCGACACTCGGCAGTGCACAATTTATTATTACTGGTCCGCGTCATTCGACCCTCGGTATTGCTTGTGCATGCTATTTACTGCGTATTTGCTGTGATTTTGCCTGATTATTGGCCTGGAATTTTAAGTTGTCAACTGAAATGACAGAGATTTAAAGTTATTAAATATTTTTGGAAGAAGTTGTTCCTTCCGGTTGATTATTTGTTATTTGATCAAATCACCCATGTTGATTAATTATCATTAATATGATGAGGATTTAAAGTTTTAAATGTGGAAAAAGTTGATATCATTTATTCCTGAACTTAATAAATTGCCTATGATAATTATGCTTAGTGTCACACTTGAATACACTAAATTGACCTTTAGCAGGTGTCTAATTTGACCTCTCATCACTACCTCTCTGAGGTTAGGCGGGCGACTTACTGAGTACACGTTATTTTTGTACTCATGTTACACTTGATGTGCATTTTATTGCATAGGTACCATCATAGTGATGTGGCGGATTTGGAGACTTAGGCGAGTTGCATCATCCGGAGGTGATCCGCAGGTGACGGAGTCTCCCTCATACTGTATTACATTATTTTAATTCTCCTTGTCCACTTATATTTCGGACAAGCTTTGTAGAAATTGCTCATGTACTTGTGACACCGGGTTCTGGGATGTGTTGGAATATATTTGTTAAAATAGTACTATTTAAACCATTGTATTTACTTAACGGATTCTATTTAATTATTATGTAATAAGTGAAAGGTAATGATTTTCATAAATGCTAAAATCGGAAATTATTTCAATTAATTAATGATTGGCTTGTCTGACAATGATGTCCGGCGCTATCACGACCTTATGAATTTTGAGTCGTGACAGTCTATGAGGGAGAGCTTGGAAAAATCAGTACTTTTCATAGATTGGATCGTTCGGAAATAAAAAAGTTTGGACTTGCTGAATCACAACCAGAGGTAGACAAAGCTTACGAAGAAATGCTAGATGAACTTGTGGAGAATGTTGCTTCGCCCTGAACCGGTGATAACCAAGCTTCTTTTCCGGCACCACGAACAGAAATTCCTCCGAACCTTGAAAGATTTATGAAGTTTGTAAGAGATACCATGTAATGTGTATGAACAAAAATTAGTATGTAACTATGTATTATGAAACTTCTATTTTAGCACATTTTGATTAATTTCTTTTTCTTTTCAATGGTGGTATTAGCGCCTTGTTGTTCTTATTTCATAGGGGGGAGGAAGACTAAGAAAGATATTTCCATAATTTTTTAATGCTATAATAAAATTATAACGCATTGCTTTGAATATCTCTTTACAATATATTTGTCTTTAAATTTGAATTAAACAATTTATGTCACTATTCTATAATAAATTTTAAAGGAATTGTTTTAGATATTTTTATTAACATCTTCTTTTCTCTAATTTCTATAAAGTTTAAAATTAAAAAAAAGTATTTTTTGGGCCCACTTAGCCCTCGGGTCGGGTCCGTTTAGCCTGGGACCATTAGTTCACTTGTCTGGTCCCGAGCTGATTCCTACAAAAAGACCACGAAGACCGAAACTGCGAAGCTCGTTTAAATTGGGACCGGCCTAGGACCGGGACCGCGAAGCCCGACCCATGAAGATCACTTAGGCCCGGAACTGGCCACTTGCCACCCTTATTACTACCAACTAGACGAAGCTGCTAAATTGTAGGCTAACAAGCTGGCCGCTTGGATTGTGTTTTTTTAATAGTATTGTTACTTTAAATGTTGTGTTAGTTCCATTTACGTAATAATAAAATGACACTTTTTATTATCAACTAATTTGATGCGGTGGGTTCTTAAATAAGAGGAATTTTCATAAAGCACTATACTCTGAGTCAACTTATTCGTTCACTCAACCTGTATCGATTGTATTCATTCGTGCGACAAATACAACCAAGGCGATAAACATGGTATTCGTTCTCTCAATATGTATTGATTGTATTCGTTCGTGCAACTGTATCAACTGACTTATTTGCACAACGAATACAACCAAGGCGAAATACAAAATAATAAAATGCTCTTGTTGAGAGTCAAACTCAAAACCTCCGCTAACTAAGCTGACACTCTAGCCAACGAAGCTACAAAATCTTGTTGCTCCCTTGTTTCAGTTCAAAATAATTAATCTTTTGTTTCATAAATTTGCTATAAAATTCAAATTTAGCTACAAATTCTAAAATTTGTTGATTGTATAGCTACGAATCGTAAACATAGTATATATGTTTAACATATCGTGTAGTTTTCCCTATTTGAAACCCTCCTTTTTCACAATACTCTTCTCTCTTGCCATTATACAAATTTTAATTTGAACTTCTTGCTACTAATTTCTTTTCACTAATCATTTGTTTATCTTCCTTTTTTAAATTTGAACAGAGCGCACAAATATGATATATATTGACTATATCATTGTCCCATTCGTGGTAAAGGTAGTTACAAGACAGCCTGGATCAGACTGACGGCGGAAAACGTTTGGTTACCGTAACTGATTAGTTAGTGGACTGGGTAAGCAGGTTGGTAGTGGGCTGGGTATTTCCGAGTTCTATTGGGCTCGTCGGGGTTCGAGCCTATCCGGTTCTAACTGTGCCGGGGGATTGGTTTTTAATCTTTTTATTTTGTTTTATATATTTATTTCAATGTAATTAATACTTGAGTATTTACAACCTTCTATGTTATAAATAAGTATTTTTAAGACATAAATTTAAAATCTTTAACTTAAAATTTAAAATTAAGTACTAATAAGATCAATATGTAAGGATAAAATTTCAAAGGATTTCATTGACTAGTTATTCAAATTAAATTTGTAAGTGCTATTTCGAATTTTTTATTTTTGAACTTGAAAATTAAAATTTTACAACAACAATTAAAAATAAGAAAGAGTGCATTCACATGTATTGCGGTATTTTTGTTAAGTTCTTCCATATCAACATGAGTGTCTGGGCCTCCTGGAAGGCTTAAATCGAAAAATTTAGTATTGTACCTCCAATTTCCCCGTCCTTCGTTGTCACGACCCAAAAATCCATTAACGCCGTGATGGCGCCGGACACCATTTGTCAGGCAAGCCGACACTCAATAGATAATTAAAATTCTTATTTTAGTATTTTGAAATCATTACTTTCCATTTCATTATATTAAAATCAATAAAATTTACTGAGTGAATAACGATGTTTAACAATTTAATTAACTAATACATCCCAAAATACGTCCTAGAACCCGGTGTCACAAGTGCATGAGCAATTTTTAAGAAAAATCAAACGAAATACAATAATCGTCCAGAATACAAATGGAACAGTAAAGAAAGTACAACTCAATACTCTGAAGGAGACTCTGCTGGCTGCGGGTCGTCTCGAGAGGTGCAGCTCACCTAAGTCCCTATATCAACCATGCCACGGCGCCAAGTGGGGCCACTATATATACATGTAACTGTGCAACAAAATGCACAGCAAGAGTAGTATGAGTACAAAAACAACGTGTACTCAGTAAGTATACCTCCTAACCTCGAAGAGGTAGTGACGAGAGGCCGACTTTGACACTTACTAGAGATCAAATTAATATATTATAAATCCCAGTCTCCGTCATCTCAGTTAACCACTCATATCTTAAGAAAATTAAACAGTTGAAATCATAGATGGTATCCAGCAAATATCATGCGCAGGAAATGTCGAGGGTTGAACGGCCTGAACCAACATAAATGTAAAATGTGCACTGCCGAAGGGTCGAACGACGCGAACCGTAGATGCATCTATTAACCTGCCATGGCGTAAGGCCCGCTCCCATGAGAGTAGTAGAAGAAATTACCCCTCTCACAGAATATAAATTGCGAAGAGGCCACACATAATCATACAAATTCAAATAGTCCACCCCGACTACATCGGGAAAACCAGTACCCAAGAAAATGACAATTTCTCTTTTAATGGTCACGATAAGGTTACAAGTACAGCAAATAAAGCATGCTTTTGGGGCCTAGACTACCCAGACATAAGCATAATAGTAGCTACGCACAGACTCCCGTCACCTCGTGCATACGTAGCTTCCACAAATAGTAGCACATATTTATTTATTTCGCCTATTGGGACAATTCCCTCTTACAAGGTTAGAAATGAGACTTACCTCGCTCCGAAGATTCATAACCGGCCTCCAAGCCCTTCCGACGACTCACATTGATGCACCATGCCCAAAACTATCCAAATAACGGGCAAACCAATGAAAATATACTCTAATACTTATAACAATTAGATTTATATAAATTTCTAACTCTGATCGGAAAGTTGACAAAATTTCCCTCGGACCCACGTGCCTGGATTCTGAAATTTTTTTGAAGATAAAGATTACCCATAACTTTATGAACTCAACTATATAATCCTCTATCAATTTCATTCCCAAATTCGTGGTAAAATACAAAAATACAAATTCTAGGCCTTTCTTCTAAAATCCCAAATTTTCACAAATTTCAATGTCCAAATCCGCATATAATCATGTATTTAACTAATAAACGGGAAGAAACCACTTACCTAGAGTTACTTGATGAAAACCTCCCCTTGAAGCTCTCCAAAATCGTCCAAGCCAAATGAAAAATGGGAGAAAGATGAGCCAAGTCTCGATTTAAAGCCCACTGCCTCCAGCACTTTCGCACCTGCGGAAAAACCATTGCAGGTGCGGCTCTAACTCAACCCAGCAGCTCCCGCTCCTACGACCCTCCTTTCCGCATATGCACCTTTGTAGGTGAGGACATAACCTTGCACCTGCGGCCCCAGCCAAGTAAGTTCTCTTCCGCTTCTGCGGCTCCGCACCGGTAACCAAATCATCGTAGGTGCGGTTACACCAGACACTAGCAGCCTTAGCCTTTCTCACAAATTCCAAATTCGATCCGATAACCATCTGGAATCCACCCGAGGCCCCGGGGACCCTGTCCAATCACACCAACCAGCTCCAAAACGTAATGCGGACCCGCTCGTGGCCTCAAATCACATCAAATAGCATTGAAACAATGGATCGCAACTCAATTAAATCTTTATGAACTTGAAACTTCCAACTTCTACATTTGATGCCGAAACCTATCAAATCACATCCGATTGACCCCAAATTTTACACACAAGCCACATTTAACATTACAGACTTGCTCCAACTTTCGGAATCGGAATCCGACCTCGATATCAAAATTTTCACTTTCGGTTCAATTCCTCAAAAACCTTCAAATTTCTATCTTTAGCCAAATGACTCCAAAATGACCTATGGACCTCCGAATTCACTTCCGATCACGCTCCTAATACTAGAATCACAATACGGAGCTATTCCCGGACTCGTAATCCCAAGACATCAATAACACTGAAAAGCACTTCAACCCAGACTTATGAAATTTCTTCTAAAATATTAACTTCCACAATATGCGCCGAAACGCTCCCGGGTCATCCAAAACCCGCTCCGAATGTACGCCCAAGTCAAAAATCATCATATGAACCTACTGGAACCTTCAAATCCTTAATCTGAGGTCGTTTACTCAAACATCCAATCTTAGTCAATTCTTCCAACTTAAGGCTCGAAACGAGAATTTTCTTTCCAATTCGACTCCGAACTTCCCGAAATTCAATTCCGACCAGACCTACACGTCATAATACCTGAAATGAAGCTACTCATGGAATCAAACCGCCAAATAACGCGTTAGATCTCAAAATGACCGGTCGGGTCGTTACATTCTATCCCACTTAAACATATACTCGTCCTCGAACGTGTTAAGAACTTCTATGGAGGTATTTGAAATCACCGTTTAACACTTCGTGCACCTACCTGTTCTACCACCACTCCATTGAGCGCATTAGCTCGATCAAATCCGAAGATATCTTCTTTTATCCATACAATAAGCTCAGAACCCAGTTCCAACACCTGAAATCCTCTACCAGGCCTGTTTCCAATATATGAACACCGACTTAATCACTAAACGAGGTACCATAATATGATTGCATGCCTCCACTAAATTAGCACCATACACCTCATAACTCATCATTTAACCATAATGAAATTCTCTGACCTTAATAGCCAAAATTCCACGAATCTGATGCTCCTAATGCACCTCATGACTTATATAGAGTTCCTACTATAACGCTTACGATTCCACCGCAACGGAGGAGATGTATAGAAATTTATAACCAACTGCAGGGTCAAAAAATCATTGAATCTCTCCTCTTGACTAAAATTATCACCTCATTACGAACCAAATAATAGTATTTTTCCTTTAACATACTTCACATAATCTTATCGCACTGATCCCTGATCCAATAGTCTTGCCTCACCAGTATGAACTGCCCAGACAACAAGTCACTCCAAACATGACCAACAGTCTCACATGATGCGCCAATGCGCCAATAGGCCACAACTCGAACATGATACATAAGGAAATGACTCAGGAAGGAACTGCTCGACTCACGCAACTAATATGAACTTTCCTCAGAAAATAAGAAGTAAGACACACAAGATAGAATTTAAAAAACCGTACTCAACATCACACTGTTGAGGCGTGCAACCGATCCAAACAACATACCTGTGGCGGCATGCCACCCGATCCAAACAACATACCTGTGGCGGCATGCCACCCGATCCAAACAACATATTTGTGGTGGCGTGCCACATGATCTAATCATAAAATTCACATAAGGAGATACACACCGAGCTGAATTGCTCACTATTAGAAAATACTGAATATTGGTCACAAGCACTCTAAGTGCATAATACCATCCTGGGGAGTCTGATAGAGCCATACGCTACAACACTCAAGCACAACTGAGATGCGATATATATATATATATATATATACACTCTGAATCTCAAGAGCTATCCTGCTCACATAACAACATCGCTACGCGGAACCTCAACACATAAGAAATTGATAAGTTGTTCCACTACTCATACGGCACAATCATAATATCACATGAAATGGACGAGGATGGAACAACATCTAATGTTCTAATACCTTTCCATGAGAAGCGCTATACCGAAATGAACACACCTGACTCTTAAGGAATCCGTAATCATATTTAAATCCATCCACAACCCTTGAGTCGATTCACTCGCACCGAACTAGGCTAATAGTGTTACCTGGGTTCATAATAACCCACTTTTCTCATAACACACAAGAACATCCATCGTAGCCAGGGAAAACTTCCACAATCCACAACCAAATGAACCAAGCGCCCTCCAGGCATAAACTCTCAAATGAGCCATCTTACCACATTCTTCATACTTGGTTCAAAACTTCAATCAATCAAGTGACCACATTCCACCCTTATAAAATCCTCGTGTGGAATACACTTCCACAACCTCATGCACTAGATAACAAGTCCGCACCTCCATACCACCGGCCACACAAATGTTGTAAAACCCACCAAGAAATCTGCAACCAGAACGCAAAGCCTCTTACACAACCACCGATCTCAGGTGATGCTGAAGACAATACTGGCTTACTCTAAACATCCAAATCCCTTTCCTTGATCATCCGAGCTCGCGACATCCTGGTCCACACCGAACCGCAACCTTGATTCTTTCTTTCAAATTTCGTACCGCTCACTGCACCTAACATGCCATTATGCGATAGCACAAGAATTTTATCATACCTCCTGGACCCCTATTAGGGAAAACACTTCATCATATAAAAACCTTTTACTTATCTCAATTAACGAGAACCATAACATCACTCGAGTGAATTCTCATAATAAGAAAATATGCAAATCCTCAAGTAATAGTCTATGCCACCATAATCCTTCCGGGATCCGCCTCCCATGACAGGCCATGACACTTGAATGCTTCCAAATAAAATCGATTACGGCGCCGTCAAGCCTTGCATTCATATTCACATATCTGACGGATATACCTATTCTGATAACCCTTCTATGAACGCGAAGTCATTTCTCCCTTCTATGAACCCAAATGTTACTCTGCATGCTAAAGATAACGTAGAACACTCTAACCATTTTTCTCTTTCCCATAATTCCACTGCTAAAGCTCGATTCTTAACCATACTGTGGGCTTGAAATCCTTAGACACCCTATTCTGACCTTTGAATTTACTAGGACCGTTGTTGAGAGTCACCCACTCTGGCTTGGTCCCGAATATAATCAACTCCATGGCTTCACTGGTACTTGAACACCCATCTTGAATAAGCACCCGACTGAATCACTTCCCTTGAAAATTACCTCTATACTAAGCATAAATCTTGAATCTTTCCAAAGCCTAAACCTGATTCCATAAGGCCAACCCTTGCACACATTTATCAAATCCGATGCTCAATTACTACTCATGTCTTCTTCCCTTAGCTGTAATAACCCACTAATATGCCGATGACCAGAATTTTTGCCAGTAGATACCCATGCAACCCAATCATAGGCGCTGGAACTCTCCCACTTAGCCTGAAGCTGCTATTACACAAATCTGGAATTCACCAAGAATCTTCCTTCATTGTTGACATGATCCTGCATAACCAACTCACCAAATTCCTTGAAATACTTCCGTTAGCATTTCACAAACGCTCTGAGTCATTAACCACATTCTCATATCGGACCTTTTGCTGAATAGTCAGTAAAACTCCTCACAAAAACTTGGCCAACCACGCAACCTCTGACCTGCTCACAGAAGATAACCCACTGCGAAAATTACCAATCGACACCTTCCAACGACGTTGTACTGCATAATCTCTATGACATCAATACCCCATCCTACACCCATTCTCATTTACCAAGTTTACCAGTCTGTCTGCTCCTCATGGACATCTTCTAAATGTGCGACAATATCTTCTAATTCACAGTTATGCTGCATCCTTCTTCATATCGAACAATTCCTCTCTGTTGTATCCAATCTTCTGCCGAAATAGCCAATATTTCAATTTAATCCCATGGACCCAATCACCGTCCACTAAAATCCTCAAATCGCTCCAAACTTCTCCTTAAGATGTGCAACTATCTTACCACAAAACTCATATGCTATGCTGCCACTCTCGCACTTTGGTCAAACTCACTCCTTTAAGCAACTGCTCGACTTCCGCTTCTTACACCTGGCCTTCTAGAAATTTAACCACTGCCTGACACTCCCCACATGTCTTTCCTCATCGTATGCTGCCCAGTTGTTGCCTCAAATAAATATCATTCTCTGTAGCACTTAAACCAGCAGACCACCACAACTTCAAAACTCTCTGAAGATCATCTTCCTCGAGCCGCCTACATTAGAAATATTTATTCAATCCTGAACCACCGCACACCACGATCTCTGATAGTCGCTTCTTCAATACTACTTCACATTATTCTGACCCAATGCTACCAAAGAAAACATAGCACCGGCGAACTTAACACATCCTATTCGATCAAAGACGACGATTCCACATCACAGATGAAGATTCCACCTCACTTGAAAACACCCAGTCTCATTATTCTATCAACCCGAACCTGATCATTTATAGTCCAATTGTCTTTCCTTCGCCGGAAATAAAATACTGAAATCTCGGAATCACGCTCCGAGTAGAACTCCTATCAAGTCATTCATTTCCCCGACATATGGGCAAACATCCTATCATCATATCAATACCGTGTGATAACCAATCATAAGCATCATAACAACCTGAGCATAGCCTCAAAGCTCTCAGAAACACAACTACTAAGCTAAAACAACCTAATATCCTCCCGCAAAGCAACGACAATAGTCCCAACAAACTGTGCATGGAAAATCATCACGCACCATATCTGTTGTACAGTTATAATTCCTCAAATTCCCGATTATAGAAAGCGCTTCGCGACGTGTAAGATTTAGTAAGAAGAAACGTAGACATAAGCCTCAAAGGAATCAAACCACATGATAAGGAATCAAGAAGTAAAGTACTCCTAATAGCCCTGTAGCCTCTCGAAGATAAGTACAGATGTCTCTGTACCGATCCACAAGACTCTACTAGACTTTCTCATAACTCGTGAGACCTAAGGGAACCTAGTTCTCTGATACCATGTTGTCACGACCCAAAAATCCATTAAGGTCGTGATGGTGCTGGACACCATTTTTCAAGCAAGTCAACACTCAATAGATAATTAAAATTCTTATTTTCGTATTTTGAAATCGTTACTTTCCATTTCATTATATAAAAATCAATAAAATTTATTGAGTGAATAACGATGTTTAACAATTTAATTAACTAATACATCCCAAAATCGTCTCAGAACCTAGTGTCACAAGTGCATGAGAAATTTTTAAGAAAAATCAAATGAATATACAATAACCGTCCAGAATACAAATGGGACAGTAAAGAAGTACAACTCAATACTCTGAAGGAGACAGCTCACCTAAGTCCCATATCAACCATGCCATGGTGCCTAGCGGGACCACTAGATATACATGTACCTATGCAAAAAAATTCATAGCAAGTGTAGTATGAGTACGAAAACAACGTGTACTCAATAAGTATCCCGCCTAACCTCGAAGAGGTAGTGACGAGAGGTCGACTTTGACACTTACTAGAGGTCAAATTAATATAATCAAGTGTGATGTCAAACATGGATGTTCTATCAAATAACATATAACAACAAGAAAGGACAACTTCATCCATAATTTATAAATCCCAATTTCCGTCATGTCAGTTAACCACTCACATCTTAAGGAAATTAAAAGTTCAAATCATAGATGGTATCCAGCAAATATCATGCGGAGGAAATGCCGAGGGTTGAACGGCCCGAACCAACATAAATGTAAACTTTGCATTGTGCACTGTCGAAGGGTCAAACGACGCAAACCATAGATAAATCTATATACCTTCCGTGGCGTACGGTCCAATCCCATGAGAGTAGTGAAAGAAATCACCCCGTTCGCAAAATATAAATTGCGAACCAGTCACACATAATCATACACATTCAAACAGTCCACCCCGACTACATCGGGAATAAGTACCCAAGAAAATGACAATTTCTATTTTATATTTAAATATTTTCCAGAAATTCATTTACCAAGTTCGATAAGGTCTAAACATTTCATCAATAAGGTTGCAAGTACGGCAAATAAAACATGCTTTTAGGGCCTAGACTACCCGGACATAAGCATAATAGTATCTATGCACGGACTCTCGTTACCTCGTGCGTACGTAGCCCCCACAAATAGCAGCAGATATTTAATTATTTCACCTATGGGGAAAATTCCCTCTTACATGGTAAGAAAGGAGACTTACCTCGCTCCAAAAATTCATAACCAGCCTCCAAGCCCTTCTGACGACTCACATTGATGCACCATTCCCAAAACTATCCAAATAACAGGTAAACTAATGAAAATATACTCTAATAATTATAACAATTCAATTTATATAAATTTCCAACTCCGCTCGAAAAGTTGACAAAATTTCCCTCGGACCCACGTGCCCGGATTTCGAATTTTTTTCAAAGATAAAGATTACCCATAACTTTACGAACTCAACTATATAATCCTCTATCAATTTCATGCCCAAATTCGTGGTAAAATCAAAAAAATACAAATTCTAGGTCTTTCTTCAAAAATCCCAAATTTCCACAAATTCCCATGTCCAAATCCGCATATAATCATGTATTTAACTAAAAAATAGGAAGAAATCACTTAACTAGAGTTTCTTGATGAAAACCTACCCTTGAAGCTCTCCAAAATCGTCGGAGCCAAATGAAAAATGGGAGAAAAATGAGCCAAGTCCCGATTTAAAGAAACCCCCACTGTCTCCATCACTTTCGCACCTGCGGCTCCGCACCTGCAGAAAAAGCATTGCAGGTGCGGCTCTAACTCAACCCAGCAGCTCCCGCTCCTGCTACCCTCCTTCCCGCATATGCGCCTTCGCATGTGCGGACATAACCTCGCACCTGCGGCCCCAACCATGCCAGTCCTCTTCCGCTTCTATGACACTAAGGCCGCTTCTGCGGCTCTGCACTGGTAGCCAAATCCTTGTAGGTGTGGTTACACCAGACACCAACAGCCTTAGACTTTCTCATAAATTCCAAATTCAATCCGATAACCACCCGGAATCCACCCGGGACCTTGACCAATCATACCAACCAGCTCCAAAACATAATGCAGACCCGCTAGAGGCCTCAAATCACATCAAAACAATGGATCGTAACTCAATTAAATCTTTATGAAATTTGAAACTTCCAACTTCTACATTTGATGCCGAAACCTATCAAATCACGTCCGATTGACCCCAAATTTTGCACACAAGTCACATTCAACATTACGGACCTGTTCCAACTTTCAGAATTGGAATCCGATCCTGATATCAAAATTTTCACTTCCGGTTCAATTCCTCAAAAACCTTCAAATTTCTAACTTTAGCCAAATAACTCCAAAATGACCTACAGACCTCCGAATTCATTTCCGATCGCGCTCCTAACACCAGAATCACCACACGGAGCTATTTCTAGACTTGGAATCCCAAACGGACATCAATAACACTAAAATGCACTTCAACCCATACTTATGAAATTTCTTCTAAAATACGAACTTCCACAATATGCGCTGAAATGCTCCCGGGTCATCCAAAACCCGCTCCGAACGTACGCCCAAGTCAAAAATCATCATACGAACCTGATGGAATCTTCAAATCCTGATTCTGAGGTCGTTTACTCAAACATCCAATCTTAGTCAATTGTTCCAACTTAAGGCTTTCAAAATGAGAATTTTCTTTCCAATTCGACTCCGAACTTCCCGAAGTTCAAACCACGCCTACAAGTCATAATACCTGAAATGAAACTGCTCATGGAGTCAAATTGTCAAAAAATGTGTTAGATCTCAAAATGACTGGTCGGGTCGTTACACTTTGATGCATCTGCTTCTTCACGTCTTTGATATCGTCTCTATGATCTAATCCAATCTCTGAAATACACTAGGACTTCCAAAACGTTGTTATCCAGTTAGTGATAGGTATCTCCTAGTTGCTGTATTGATTAGCTAAACGCGCTCTTTGAAGCAAGTGTTAAATTGGAACGTTTATTGTGTTTCGAGCTATTGCCGAAAGAACATAAAATTATATTGAGTTGCTTCTTTGTGTGGGGCTCCATTACTTTTTTCAAGTAGAACTATAGTTCATCAATGCTCCTGCTACTAGGTTGATATTCTCTTATTGTGGACCAAATAGTATAACCTTAAGGATTGTCATCATCCTCCATAACAGTGGATGCAGATGTAGAAGTCGAACTTGAAGGAATATTTTCTTTAACATCTACAGTAGAAGAAGCATCAACTATGTTAGTTTAATAATTATGTAAAACTTATAAATTTGCATTTAAGTAAGAAATGCAAGTGTAACGACCCGGCTGGTCGTTCCGTGAGATTTACCCCGTTTCCCCTAATTCTGCATTTGTTATATATTGCTAGCTGTTTTGTTGTGTTGGGTCAGTTGGTTTGGGTCCGTAGTGGTTATGGTGAGAATTTAGGCATTTAGCCTTTTAAAGTAGCCTAATAGTTGAGAAAGTCAACTAAGAGTTGAATTATTAGTAAACGACCTCAGAATACGGATTTTATGGCTCGGATAGCTTCGTTAGGTGTCCAGTGTAAAATTAGGCTTGAATTGGCAAAAGTTAGTTTATTGGCAATTTTTGGTCGGCAGTGGAAAATAGGCTATCGGGGTCGGAATGGAATTCCGGAAGTTGGAGCAGGTTCGTAGTGTCATTTTGGATATGTCTGCCAAATTTCAGGTCAATCAGAGGTGTTTTGGTTGGTCTCGGTGTAGTTAGAGAAATTTGGAAGTTTCAAAGTTCATAGGCTTGAATTTGATGTAATTTTGGTGTTTTCGTGTTGTTTTTGGTGTTTCAAAGGCTCGACTAAGTTGGAATAATGCTATGGGGTGTTTTGGTAGGTTTGGTTGGGGCCTCTAGGGGCTCGAGATTGATTTCGGATGGTTGGCGGGGTTTTTGGACTTGGGAATTTGCAGAAATAGCTGCTATTGTGAAAGTTCTGATGTTGACCGCACCTGCGGTCGGGAAGCCGCAGGTGCGATTTCGCAGGCACGATGGGAGGAGCGCATGTGCGAAAAGTGTAGGCAGGAGAATTTCCGCAGGCGCGAAGTTTTGGCCACACCTGCGAAGCCGTACGTGCGGAGGAGTGGCCGCAGGTGCGGAACTGGTCCGTTAAGTGAGATTCCACAGGAAAGGTCCACAGGAGCGGAAATGACTGGCAGAAACAGTATATAAAGGCCCTCCGCGAAAATTCTCTTATTTTTCACCATTTTTCATGTGGGAGGAGTCCTTTGAAGGCGATTTGGAGAGGGAAACTCAAGATTCTTCAGAAAATGTAAGTTCTTTGGTTGCTAACATCGTTCCTATGCTATTTTGTTCAGATTAGGCTTGAAAATTTAAGGATTTGAGTTGGAAAAGGTTGGGAAGAAGGGGGTGGAGAATTGGAAATTCTTTTGAGGTTTTGGGTAGGATATTGTGATCCGATTGTGATGATTTTGGTATGAGTAGAATCGTGGGAGGACGAGGTTTCTAGTGATGTAAAAATTATTGAATTCCGAGGCGTGGGTCCGGGGCTCGGGTTTGGCCGAATTTCGAGATTTTTATGTAATTTGATACTTTTTGATTGGGTTGTATTCCTTGATTATATATTGATGATGTTAAACTGGTTTTGGCTAGATTCGGTGAAATCGGGAGCCAATTCAAGGGGCAAGAGCATTGCGGACTAGTGTTATGGCCGGTAGTGGTAAGTAATTGTTATAAATTTTGTCCTGAGGGTATGGAACCCCGAACTACATATTTTCTCACTGATTTTAGAAAGGCGCACATGTCGGATAACGAGTATGTGGCGCATAATGATTTTTTGGATTGGACTAGTCCTCTCCTCGGCAACTAATGAGTTGCATATTTACTCAAAACCTTATGTTAAATCATATTCTAAAGATTGTTGAAATATTTGGGCTATACGTCGTGTTTAGGGTCTCGTGCCGATTTGTTTAGACCCCTTTAAGGGCTTTTTGCATACTATTTTCGAAACTCAGCATGATTTACACAACTTTGAGATTTAAACTAATGTTTTGGATCGAGTACCCTGTTTTACTAATTCGCCCGAGGGGACTTTCGAGTGGTTCTGCTGAGTGTGGCCGAGGGCCAAGAGTTATGGTGAGGTGCTGAGTGTGGCCGAGGGACAAGAGTGATGGTGAGGTGCTGAGTGTTATTAGCGCTTGGGCTGAAGGAGACCCTCCGGAGTCTGTACACACCCCTAGTGAGCACACAGAGTGCCGAGTGCCGAGTGCTGAGTGATTGGGAGGCATGAATGACTGTGAGGTGATGAGGGACTAATTTTGAGTGACTGTGAGGCATGCCCGAGGGTCTGATTATGATTCATGTTTTGCCCGAGGGGCTGCTTATGATTTTACTACTTCCACGATGAGCTTATAAAATATGGTTTGCCCGAGGGGGCCTCTATACGATTCATTTCATTTTTATACTAAACCTTTCGGTTGAAGTTGTGAAAAATATACATTTTCAAAGAGTTCTTCTGAAGTTGGTTTTTAGGCATGACGATTTCATATATTTATGTTATACTATTGAAAAGTAAGGTTGTGCCTCTTGTGACTTGATGGCATTGATTTTATGTGTTTCCTTGCTACTTAAACTTGCTTTATTTTTATTACTGTTGAGTTTGCATACTCACATTACTCCCTGCACCTCTGTGTGCAAATTCAGGAGCAGAGATCGATCATTAGCCTTTATTCTAGAGCGGAGCCGGATTGTGGGATATAGAGGTAGCTGTTCAGTGTTCGCAGCATCTCTGTTTTCCCTTCTTATGGTATTTTGCTTTTATTCGAAGGTTTTGTATTATAATAGTTTATTTTGGCTTGTTTCTCTAGATGCTCATGACATGTTGGCTCCGGGTTTTGGGTATGGCAGTATTGTACAATATTGGCGTATTGTATTAAGAAATTTTCTGTATATTTTTATGAAATGCTTGAAACTTGAATGGGATTTTCAAAAGATATTGTGAAAATGCGGTAGTAGGCTAGCCTAGTTCCACGATAGGCGCCATCACGGTTCGGGGTCGTGACAGTTTGGTATCAGAGCCCTAGGTTACATAGGACTCAACGGTCATGAGCAGGTTTAGTAGAGTCTTGCGGATCGGTACGGAGATGTCTGTACTTATCTTTGAGAGGCTGCTGAACTTTTAGGAAACATTTCTATCTTTCTTGAACTCTTTCGTGCTGATCTATTGATTCTTGAAATCTGAACTTACGTTGTTTCATTTTCTCACAGATGGTAAGGACACACCATACCAATCAAAGTGACCAATCACTAACTAGACCAGTGAGGGGTTGAGGCCGCGGTCAAGGCCGTGGTAGAGGTAGAGGGCCAGCCCGCGCAGCAACCGGGGAAGTGCCTCAGGATCCCCCTATCGATCATGATCAAGTTCCCGCTGATGGTGTCCCAGCGGGATAGGCCGATGCACCAACAGTGCCTATGGTTATTCCGAGTCTTCAGGAGACCCTGTCTCAGATATTGACAGTATGAACCAGTTTGGCTCAAGTAGTCGCCATGTCTTCTACTGCCACTACAACTCAGGCCGGGGGAGGCAATCAGACTCCAGCTGCCCGGGCACCTGAGCAGGCAGCACAGGGTATTCAGGTAGTTACGATAATTTACTAGACGCACTCTCTCAAGTTACGCTAGCTAGATTGCATTACAGTTCACTTTAGATTGCACCCGAAGTATCGTTATTTCTAATCCAACTTTTAAACCCTTGGTTATGACTTTCGTCTATACTCCGGGAGTGATGTTGTTCAAACAAATACCTAAATATGCACTCTCTCTCAAGTATATACATAATAAATAGGAACAGCTAATTGAGGGCCCTTCAATCAACTACAACAAGAACGTAGTAGAACAAATAAAGATTAATCAACCAATCAAAACTATATTAATATCACAAAAAGTTTATCCCCCAACGGGTTCCACCAAAACCCTATATTAAAGAAATTAGCTACTCATGCTCATAATAATCAACTCTAAAATAACTTGCATAATTAAACTACAAAGTAATGAATAAAAGCTGTAAAAATCGATGTTTGTCTTCTCTGAGTAGTATTCCACAGGCGTCTCCTGTCTCTAATGGCATCTCCCTTTCAAGTTCTATTTTTGGGTCTATTTATATGTTTAGGATAAACCCTAGACGTGTAGGAGACTTCTATTCAAACCGAGAAACACTTAAAATCTTCAAAACTTGGATTGGACCAGACCAGGGACCTGGCTTTATGGCCCTAACGCCTGGATAAAGCCAGGCCAGTCCTGGCGTTATGGATCTAAGTACTGGGTAACGCCAGGCTAGGCCTGGCCTTAAAGCTCAAATGCCTGGATAAAGCTAGGCCTGGCCTGTACTTAAGGCTCAAATGCCCGGCTATAGCCCGGTGCACTCCTCTTTGCCTCTTGAGCGTATTTTTGATGTTTATGCATCCATTTAGCTCGGCTTCCATCTCCAATTCACCTACACATGAAATAGACTCCATTATGCACATACAAAGTGTATTTTTATCATTAACGCACATAAAATGTAACCATGAATTCTAGCCACACATCAAGCAGCGCAGGTTGGAGAGATTTAGAAGACTTCAGCCTCCGACTTTCAGCGGTTCAGAGGGTGAGGATGCCCATGGATTTCTAGATAGGTGCCAGAGGATACTGCGTACTGCGGGTATTTTGGAGACCAAGGGGGTCTCACTTGTTACATTCCAGTTTGCGGGTGTTGGCCTTACTTGGTGGGAGTCATTCAAGAGGCGTAAGCTGGTTGGTTCAGCACCTCTCACCTGGCAGCAGTTCTCCACGATCTTTTTGGAGAAGTATATTCCTCAGTCCCACAGAGAGGAGCAACGCAGGCAGTTTGAGCAGCTACGTCAAGGAGAGTTATCAGTTACTCAGTACGAGATGAGGTTCTTCGAGTTGGCTAGGCATGCTTCTGAGATTGTCCCTACTAATAGGGAGAAGGTGAGGAAGTTTGTGGATTGTCTTTCTTATCAGCTTCGGTTGCTTATGACTCAGGAGAGAGTATCGGGTGCTTCATTCGAGCAGGTTGTTGACATAGCTCGAGATATTGAGTCTGTTCGCCACCAGGAGCGGGAGGAGAGAGAGGCCAAAAGGCATCGTAGTTCGGGCAGTTCCAGTGGTGCTCCCTTCAGGGGAAAGTTTTAGTAGGGTAGGGGCCTTTCATTCAAGCCTCCTCAGTCAGGCCGCCCAGCATATAGTGGTGCATCTTCGGGGCAAGGTCCTCGTGGTCCTCAGCCAGGCCGTACTTCATTTGGTGCCCTCCCAGCTCAGAGTGCAGCTCGAGCACCCCCAGTTCAGGGTTCTTCTATGAATGAGTCTTCCAGTGGCCGTATAGGTGCTAGGGGTTTCTATCAGTCCCCGCCTCCAGCTCCAGGAAGTTGTTTTGAGTGTGGACAGTTCAGGCACAGGTGAAGGCAGTGTCCCCGCTGTTCTGGTGGATCTTCTCAGCTGAGGGACCATCCCTTGACTTCAGCTCCAGTCATTTTACCACCCGCCCAAGTAGCCAGGGATGGTGGTCAATCAGCCAGAGGCCGCCCTAGAGGGGGAGGTCGAGCAGGGGGAGGTCAGGCTCGCATGTATGCATTTCCAACCTAGCCGGATGCTATGGCCTCAGATGTCGTGATCGCAGGTATTGTTTCAGTCTGTTGCCATGATGCCTTGGCTTTATTTGACCCTAGTTCCACATATTCCTATGTTTCTTCATATTTTGCTAGTTTTCTGGATGTGCCCCGTGAGTCTCTAGTCACCTCTGTTCATGTGTCGACTCCGGTGGGCGATACTGTTGTTTTGGACCGTGTGTATCGATCGTGCATTATATCTATTGGGGGTCTGGAGACCCGAGTGGACCTACTGTTACTCAGCATGGTCAATTTTGACATGATATTGGGCATGGATTGGTTATCTCCGTGCCATGCTATTCTTAATTGTCACGCTAAGACCGTGACCTTAGCTATGCCGGGGTGTCCGAGGGTTGAGTGGAGAGGTTCTTCCGAGTATATGCCTAGCAGGGTGATTTCCAATCTGAAGGCTCAGCACATGGTTGAGAAAGGGTGTTTATCTTATTTGGCCTTTGTAAGGGATGTCGGTGGTGAGACTCCCGCTATTGATTCAGTTCCTGTGGTCTCTGACTTTCCGGATGTGTTTTCTACAGACCTGCCATGTATGCCGCCTGACAGGGATATTGATTTTGGTATTGACCTGGTACCAGGCACTCAGCCTATTTCTATTCCTCCATATCGTATGGAACCAGCGGAGCTAAAGCAATTGAAGGAGCAGCTTCAGGAACTCCTGGATAAGGGGTTCATTCGGCCTAGTGTGTCACCTTGGGGTGCACCGGTGTTGTTCGTAAATAAGAAGGATGGGTACATGCGTATGTGTATTGACTATCGGCAGTTGAATAGGGTTACGGTGAAGAACCAGTATCCCTTGCCCCGTATTGATGATCTGTTTGACCAGCTTCAGGGAGCCAGAGTGTTTTCCAAGATTGATGTGAGATCTGGGTATCATCAGTTGAGGGTTCGGGATTCTGATATTCCGAAGACTGCTTTCAGGACCAGATATGGTCATTATGAGTTCTTGGTTATGTCGTTTGGGCTGTCCAATGCCCCAGCTGCATTCATGCAATTGATGAACAACGTGTTTCAGCCTTATCTTGATTCCTTTGTCATTATGTTCATTGATGACATCCTGGTTTATTCTCGTAGCCAGGAAGAGCATGCTAAGCATTTGAGAAATGTGTTACAGAGGTTGATGGAGGAGAAACTTTATGCTAAATTCTCCAAGTGTGAGTTTTGGCTTGGTTCAGTAGCTTTCTTGGGGCACGTGCTGTCTAGTAAGGGATTCATGTTGATCCAAAGAAGATAGAGGTGGTGCAGAGTTGGCCCAGACCAACCTCAGCTACAGAGATTAGGAGTTTCCTTGGTTTGGCGATACCGTCGCTTTGTGGAGGGATTCTCTTCTATTGCTTCGCCTTTGACCAGATTGAACCAGAACGGTGCTCCATTCAGATGGTCTGATGAGTGTGAGGAGAGCTTTCAGAAGCTCAAGTCAGCATTGACTACAGCTCCAGTACTAGTTTTACCTGCTGGTTGGGGTTCTTACACGGTTTATTGTGATGCTTCTAGAGTTGGCTTGGGAGCGGTTTTGATGCAGGACAGTAGGGTGATTGCCTACGCGTCCAAACAGTTGAAGGTGCGCGAGAAGAATTAACCAGTGCACAATCTTGAGTTAGCTTCCATTGTTCATGCCTTGAAGTTTTGGCGGCATTATTTGTATGGAGTGCAGTGTGAGATCTTTTCACTGATCATCGTAGTTTGCAGTATCTGCTGAGGTAGAAGGACTTGAATTTGCGTCAGAGGAGATGGTTAGAACTCCTCAAGGATTATGACCTCACTATCTTATATCATCCGGGGAAGGCCAATGTAGTGGCCGATGCCTTGAGTCACAGAATAGAGAGTTTGGGGAGTTTAGCGTACCTTCCAGTAGTAGAGCGGCCATTAGCCCTTGATGTTCAGGCCTTAGCAGGTCAGTTGGTGAGATTGGATCTATCAGATCCCCCGCGGGTGTTGTCTTGTGTAGTCTCCAGGTCTTCTCTTTACGATCAGATTAGAGCACGCCAGTATGATGATCCACATTTTCTTGTTCTTCAGGACAGGGTCCATCGCGGTGATGCCAGGGATGTGGTTATTGATGATGATGGGGTCATTAGGATGCAGGGCCGGATTTGCGTGCCCAATGTAGATGGGCTTCGAGATTTAATTCTAGCAAAGGCTCATAGTTCGCGATATTCCATCCACCTGGGTGCCACGAAGATGTATCAGGATTTGAGGCAGCCTTATTGGTGGAGGAGAATGAAGAAGGATATTGTGGAGTTTGTTGTTCGGTGTCTCAACTGTCAGCAGGTCAAGTACGAGCACCAAAGACTAGGTGGATTCCTTAAGAGATTTGATATTCTAGAGTGGAAGTGGGAGCGGATCACCATGGACTTCGTAGTTGGACTCCCACAAACATCGAGGAGGTTTGATGCTATATGGGTTATTGTGGACCTGCTGACCAAGTCTGCACACTTCATTCCTGTTGTTACTACTTATTCTTCAGAGAGGTTAGCTGAGATTTATATCAGGGAGATTGTCAGATTGCATGGGGTTCCAATTTCTATCATTTCCAACAGAGGCACTCAGTTCACATCTCAGTTTTGGAGAGTCGTGCAAAGAGAGTTGGGTACTCAGGTTGAGTTGATCAGAGCGTTTCATCCTCAGACCGACGGGCAGTCGGAGCGCACCATTCAGATTTTGGAGGATATGCTATGTGCTTGTGTGATTCACTTTCGTGGTTCATGGGATCATTTTCTTCCACTGGCGGAGTTTGCATATAATAACAGCTATCAGTCAAGTATCGAGATGGCTCCGTATGAGGCTTTATATGGTAGGAGGTGCAGATCTCCAGTTGGTTGGTTTGAGTCGGGCGAGGCTAGGCTATTGGGCACAGACTTGGTTCAGGATGCCTTGAGTAAGGCAAAGTTGATTCAGGAGCAGCTTCGCACGGCGCAGTCTAGGCAGAAGAGTTATGCGGACCAGAAGGTCCGAGATGTTTCTTTCACGGTTGAGGATAAGGTGTTGCTAAAGGTGTCACCCATGAAGGGTGTTATGAGATTCGGGAAGAAAGGGAAGATGAGTCCCAAGTTCATTGGGCCATTTGAGGTGCTTTAGAGGATTGGGGAGGTGGCTTATAGGCTTGCTATGCCTCCCAGTTTATCGAGTATTCACCCATTATTCCATATTTTGATGCTCCGGAAGTATGTTGGTGACATTTTCCCATGTTTTGGACTTCAGCACGGTTCAGCTCGAGGGTGATATGTCATATGAGGTAGAGCCAATGGCTATTTTGGGTCGACAGGTCTGGAAGCTTAGGTCTAAGGATATAGTTTCAGTGAAGGTTCAGTGGAGAGGGTAGCCGGTGGAGGATACCACCTAGGAGACCGAGCAGGAGATGCGGGACAGATATCCTCACTTATTTGAGGCTCCAGGTATATTTCTAGACCCGTTCGAGGACGAACGCTTGTTTAAGGAGGATGTAACGACCCGACCGGTCGTTCCGTGAGATTTACTCGTTTCCCTTAATTCTGCATTTGTTATATATTGCTAGCCTGTTTTTGTTGTGTTGGGTCAGTTGGTTTGGGTTCGGAGTGGTTATGGTGAGAATTTAGGCATTTAGCCTTTTAAAGTAGCCTAATAGTTGAGAAAGTCAACTAAGAGTTGACTTATTGATAAGCGACCTCGGAATGCAAATTTTATGGCTCAGATAACTTCGTTAGGTGATTTGGGACTTAGGAGTGTGTTCAGAATATTTTTGTGATGTCCGGTGTAGAAGCTTGAATTGGCGAAAGTTAGTTTTTTGGCGATTTCCGGTCGGCAGTGGAAAATAGGCTATCGGGGTCGGAATAGAACTCCGGAAGTTGGAGCAGGTTCGTAGTGTCATTTTGGATATGTCAAATTTTAGGTCAATCGGAGGTGTTTTGGTTGGTTTCGGCGTAGTTGGCGAAATTTGAAAGTTTCAAAGTTCATAGGCTTGAATTTGATGTAATTTTGGTGTTTTCGTGTTGTTTTTGATTTTTCGAAGGGTGGACTAAGTTGGAATAATGCTATGGGGTGTATTCGTAGGTTTGTTGGTGGGGCCCCGAGGGGCTCGGGATTGATTTCGGATGGTTGGTGGGGTTTTTGGACTAGGGAATTTGCAGCAATAGCTGCTGGTGTGAAAGTTCGGGTGTTGACCACACCTGCGGTCGGTAAGCCGCAGGTACGATGTCGCAGGCGCGATGGGAGGAGCGCAGGTGCGAAAAGGCTAGGTAGGGGAATTTTCACAGGTGCGAAGTTTTGGCCGCACCTGCGAAGCCGCAGGTGCGGAGGAGTGGCTGCAGGTGAAGAATTGGTCCGTTAAGTGAGATTCCGCAGGTGCGCAGGAGGGGAAATGATTGGCAGAAACAGTATATAAGGGCCCTCTGCGAAAATTCTCTTATTTTTCACCATTTTGCATGTGGGAGGAGTCCTTTGAAGGCGATTTGGAGAGGGAAGCGCAAGATTCTTCATCAAAGGTAAGTTCTTTGGTTACTAACATCGTTCCTATGCTATTTTGTTCAGATTAGGCTTGAAAATTTAAGGATTTGAGTAGGAAAAGGTTAGGAAGAAAGGGGTGGAGAACTGGAAATTCTTTTGAGTTTTCGGTAGGCAATTGTGATGATTTTGGTATGACTAGAATTGTGGGAGGACGAGGTTTCTAGTGATGTAAAATTTATCGAATTCCGAGGCGTGGGCCCGGGCTCAGGTTTGGCCGAATTTTGAGATTTTTGTGTAATTTGATATTTTTCGATTGGGTTGTGTTCCTTGGTTATATATTGATGATGTTAAACTGGTTTTGGCTAGATTCGGTGCAATCGGGAGCCAATTCGAGGGGAAAGAGCTTTGCGGACTAGTGTTGTGGCCCGGTAGAGGTAAGTAATGGTTATAAATCTTATCCTGAGGGTATGGAACCCGGACTACATATTTTCTCACTGATTTTAGAAAGGTGCACATGTCGGATGACGAGTATGTGGCGCGTACTGATTTTTTGGATTGGACTAGGTCCTCTCCTCGGCAACTAATGAGTTGCGTATTTACTCAAAACCTTATGTTAAATCATATTCTAAAGATTGTTGAAATATTTGGGCTATACGCCGTGTTTGGGGCCTCGTACCGAACTATTTAGACCCCTTTAAGGGCTTTTTACTACTATTTTCCTCACTATTTGTTGATGATTTCACTCAACATCATTGTGCATACTGTTTTTGAAACTCAGCATGATTTACACCACTTTAAGATTTAAACTAATGTTTTGGGTCGAGAACCCTATTTTACTAATTCGCCCGAGGGGCCTTTCGAGTGGTTCTGCTGAGTGTGGCCGAGGGCCAAGAGTGATAGTGAGGTGCTGAGTGTGTCCGAGGGCCAAGAGTGATGGTGAGGTGTTGAGTGTTGCCGAGGGCCAAGGGTGATGGTGAGGTGCTGAGTGTTATTAGCGCTTGGGTTGAAGGAGCCCCTCCGGAGTCTGTACACACCCCCAGTGAGCACACAGAGTTCCGAGTGCCAAGTGCCGAGTGACGAGTGATTGGGAGGCGTGAGTGACTGTGAGGTGCTGAGGGACTAATTCTGAGTGACTGTGAGGCATGCCCGAGGGGCTGATTATGATTCATGTTTTTCCCGATGGGCTGCTTATGATTTTACTACTTTCATGCTGAGCTTATGAAATATGTTTTGCCTGAGGGGCCTCTATACGATTCAGTTCATTTTTATACGAAACGTTTCGGTTGAAGTTTTGAAAAATATACATTTTCAAAGGGTTTTTCTGAAGTTGGTTTTAAGGCATGATGATTTGATATATCTATGTTATACTATTGGAAAGTAATGTTGTGCCTCTTGTGACTTGATGGAATTGATTTTATGTGTTTCCTTACTACTTAGACTTGATTTATTTTCATTACTACTGAGTCGGCGTACTCACATTACTCCCTGCACCTCTGTGTGCAGATTCAGGAGCAGAGATCGAGCATTAGCCTTTATTCTACAGCGAAGCCGGATTGTGGGATATAGAGGTAGTTGTTCAGCGTTCGCAGCATCTCTATTTTCCCTTCTTGTTGTATTTAACTTTGATTCGAAGGTTTTGTATTATAATAGTTTATTTTGGCTTATTTCTCTAGATGTTCATGACATGTCGGCTCCGGGTTTTGGGGATGGCAATATTGTATAATATTGGCCTGTTGTATTAAGAAATTTTCTGTATATTTTTATGAAATGCTTGAAACTTGAATGCGATTTTCAAAAGAAATTGCGAACATGCGGTAGTCGGCTAGCCTAGTTCCACGATAGGCGTCATCACGGCCGGTTAGGATTCGGGGTCGTGACAGCAAGTGTGAACATCAGGGGGTTTAATTGGTCATATATCTTTGTAGGTACTAGTTTCTGTACACGTGCGTTATATGTGTGTCCCACATAAATTAGAACATATTTGTTTAAAATAATATATTAAAGTATGTGTATAATGAATAGTAAAAAATATAAAACGGAAAAATTACAAGCTCAATTGGATGAATAATTAGCCTATTTGAGTAAAAATGATAACTAAAGGTATTCAGTACAGTCCTGAAAGTGTTTCATATAAGCTTAACATGCTTGTGATTTTTTACATACCTTTTTACACTAATATCATTTTTATTTTAAAACTCTTCCAAGAACTAACAAAAAGAAAAATATAATTTGTAAGTAAATATTGTCGAAGTAATATGACCTCAAGTTAGAATAGACTTCAAACTTTAAATATCACTATTTATCTGTTGTAGTTCCCAGTTCTAACATATATGAGTCTATATAAATAAGAACATACTTGCACATTAAACTTTAATTTGAATGTCACCATTTCTCTATCGTAGTTACCAGTTCTAACATGGATGATGATATATATCAGGAAAAAAATACTTGTACAGTTCCATGAATACTCGTTGGAAGTAACAAAGAAAAATTAATATGAAATATAAAACGACCAGCATTGTATAACCAGATAGAAATAGATCTTGAAGGCATAGTGACTTGGAGAAGAATTTAAAATTCTCTTATATAAAAACGATAAAATGGGACTTACTTAAAAAAAATGAGAAGTCATAAGAGAAAACTGCAAATAATCCTCTTGTTGTTAATCTACATTCTTCAGCTTCTTGTTCTCTATTAGAAATTCTTGATAGAATACGAATCGTTTGGTAACGAAAAACCACTAAAAATTATTCTTGAAGAGACATACATCGTTCTTTGATGCATTTAATTTATTTTACTGTACTATATATAAATTTTTTTGACACCTTATTTTGCACTTTATAAAATACTTTAAAGAAGTGAAAAGTTGTGCAAGAAAATTATTATTACTTCAGTAGAAGATGAAAGATCCAAACAATCAGTAATAAGTAAGAAAATTTATAATGCAGTAAATGTAAGAAGCTATAGAAAGGTTGTTAACATGAGAGATGAAAGAAACAAAACATAAATGTGTAATTATATTTACGTACACAGTAACATTATAAGAGTAATATTTTGTTGAAGGGCAAAATGACCATTCAGCTTTTAATGGGTATTTTGCTCTTTTAGCTTTCCCTTTAGGTCTTCATACTTATAATATGGTATGATATAAAGCACTAATTAATTGGCGACAAGTAGCCATCTTGATAGAAGAGTTTAAAATAGGTAAATATGTTTATGATGATAGAAATATTTCTTAAATTTTGCTTGCATTAATTCAACAGCAGAATTATATTTTTCTTTAGCCTTGAATTGAGATAGTAAAAGAAATTTTTTAGCTATATGTACTAAATCATTTACAATAGTTGGATAATAAGCTCCCAAAAACTCAAGTGTCGTGACATATAATTTTTGTAAATTTTTTACTATATCTTCAATGGCGTTCCAAGTATTAAAAAGTTAGCAAACGGTTAGGATCAGTTCAATGCCTATTAGTAACTTCAGTTATAGGTAATCTATATTTATAGTAATATTTTAATAATCTGTAAATATAATTCCATCTAGTAACTATTTCTTGTGGTATAAGTTTTGGTTTTAGGTTATAATGCAAATGTTTGTTCTTAAATGCTTTTAATCTAGTTCCTATTTTTCCCTTGAAAAGCACCGATAACTCTTCTAATTAAAGTAATCTCATCTTTAAATAAATCAATTCCACTTTTAAAAATTAAATTATAAACATAACATGCAGAACTAACATGAAAGATTACATCAAGTGTGGGTGTAGGTGCATTTTTAATATTAAAATAGCATCTATGTTGTTAGAATCATTATCTAAAGACATATATAAAACTTTTCATTAATATTGTAAAATTGAACAACTTCATCAATAGTAGCTGAAGTAAATATGACAATATGACTTTGATCTTTATCATATTCCAAAGTGATAATACGTTTTTACATTATAAAATTATTATCTATCCAATGATATATAACTGTCAAATAATCATTTCTATTAACATCACGAGAGAAACTCTGCGAAGAAGACTAGCAAACAAATAACGGATATATGTCTAATATTATCTATAAAGACTAAAGATATCAGCTCTGCAAGTACTTCTAGGAAATTTTTTAAATAAATGATTTAATAACATACGGTGAAGAATTTAAGAAAATCTAAAAGAAAAATAACCTAAGACAATTATTTTAGTCAATTTTTCCAGGTCTTTAATTGAATCATGTTTACCAAATAAACTACCAGTATTTGGATTAAGTTTTGGTTGGTTAGATTGCTCATCAACATCCAATGCAGTAGGGTTATTGTAACGACCCGATCAAAGTTACGAGAGTTAAAGCCCTGTTTTCCCAATTTCTGCTTCTTTATGTGTTGTTCAGCCATATTGTATGGTATCAGGCTGGTTGGTTCGGGTCCGTAGTGATTTTAGAGTGGAATGAGACACTTAGTCGCTTATTTAGAAAGTTAAGTTGGAAAAGTCAATCAGAAGTTTACTTATGAGTAAACGATCTCGGATTGGGGTTTTAATGGTTTGGATAGCTTCGTTAGGTTATTTTGGACTTAGGAGCGTGTTCGGAATGTACTTTGGAGGTCCGTAGTAGAATTAGGCTTGAATTGGCGACATTGGAAATTTGGTGATTTCTGGTCGGCAATGGAGAATTAGGCATCAGGGTCGGAATGGAATTCTGAAAGTTGGAAAAAGTTTGTACCGTCATTGTGGTGTGTGTGCAAAATTTCAGGTCATTCAGAGGTGATTTGATAGGTTTGGGCGTCGTTGTGGAATTCGAAAGATTAGAAGTTCTTAGGCTTGAATACATGGTTAATTTGGTAATTGGAGGTTATTTTGTGAGTTCCAAGGATTCGACGAAGTTCGTGAGTTGATATATAACTTGTTGGTGCCTTTGGTTGAGGTTCCGGAGGTCTCGAATGTGTTTCGGGTTGAGTTTTGCGCAAGTTTGGGCAATTCTAGAACTCAAATATTTCTTCTGGTGTTTTGCAGTCGCGAGCCTCAGCAGAATTTTGTGGACCACGGCAGGATTTTGCGGGCAGCGGCAGGATTTCGCGATCAGCGGTAGAGGCCGGCGTGGACCTCATAATTTTTGTCGCGACCGCAGTAGATAGAGATCTCCGCGGTCGTGATAGGAATTTCAGGGTCAGTGGTGAGGAGTACGCGGCCGTGATGGAAGTTCGCGAACCGCGTAGTGAAGATCATAGGGGTGCACTATTAATACGGGGTTCATGGTTCTCTTTCACATTTTGGACCTAGAGAGCTCGGTTTGTGGCGATTTTTCGAAGGTTTTTCAAGAAATTCATCAGGGTAAGTGATTCTAACTCGGATTTGGTTAATATACATGAATATATCACTGATTTCATCATTTGATTAGTACTTTGAGGTGGAAATTTGGGGAAAATTTGTAGAAACTTCATAAAATGGATTTTTAGAATTTAGATGTCGATACGAAGTCAGATTTTGATAAGTTTGGTATGATTGGACTCGTAAGTGAATGAGTTTCCTAATTTTTTAAATTTTATCGCATTTCGAGACGTAAGACTGGCCAGGTTTGAACCGATTTCGGAGTTTTGGTTGAAATTGATAGTTTTTTGTGTGGAATTGTTTCCTTGGCCTATATTGATTGCATTGTATTGCTTTTGGTTAGATTCGGGACGTTTGGAGGCCGAGTTGAGAGGCGAGGTCGTCGCGGAGTAGAATTTTAGCTTGATTGAGGTAAGTAATGCTTCCAAACTTGGTTCTGAGTGTTTGTGTCACGACCCAAATCCTAACCCAGGTCGCGATTGCGCCCAACACCGCAGTCAGGCAAGCCAACCATTATCTATTAGTGAGTTTCATGTAGTTTACCCAAAATATTTTCAACACTTGCTTAACTTAGTTTTGAGACATTAAGTAGAAACGGATAACTTAGAAACCTTTATACAAAATAAATAATCATGAAGTCATAATTTACGATTACATTCAAAAAATAAAGTCTATTAGTGTGTGTGCTAGAAACTAGTGTACAGGCATCTAGTAGAATAATATCAAAAGAATAAAAGTCTGTCCTACTGTCTGAGTAAATATAGACAGAAATGGCAAAATATTTTCTCCAAAGTGCTGTTGGGAGTCGCCAAGAGAAGCAGCTCACCGTGAAGCTCCGACCAGGGTATAAATCAGGAACGAGCTCCGGACTGGTACCCAGATGCACCTGCCTCAGAACCTGTACAATTAAGTACATAGCATAGCATGAGTACATAAAAAATATGTGCCCAGTAAGTATCCCGCCTAATCTCGAAGAAGTAGTGACGAGAGGTCGACTTGACACTTACTAGGGTCCAAACAGTATATTTAGGTGATAATCTAAAAGAGGACAATAGATAAGCATGGATAGTAGGGAAATAAATATGAATCGTAATAAAAATCTAAATACGTGGTGAAAAACCAAATTACAAGTTTTCAGTTTGTTCTTCCAATATATTTCACAGCTCAACAGTCATAAAAACATCAGGCAAATAGCATGCGCATAATGGAATAAGGACATCCGGCCTAGGCCAGCATAATAATAATAATTGTGCACTGCCGAAGGGTCGAATGCCGTGAACCATAGATGTATCTATTAACCTGCCGTGGTGTACGACCCGCTCCCATGAGAGTAGGGGAAGAATCACTCTGCTCGCGGGATATAAATTACGAAGCGGTCGCATGCACAGACAACATCTTTCTTAAATCCTTTCCAAATAAAAATTCTTTTAAAACACCAAATTCTCTGTTTTTCTTGAAACAAAGTTGCATACAATGAATTTAAAAGCATATAACTCAAGTTAATGAAATTCACATGGAACGGTGTGGGCCTAACTACCAGGACATAACAATAATAGTCACTACGCACAGGATCTCGTCACCTCGCATGTACATAGTCCCCCACAAACAATAAACATAATCATTTAATTCACCTATGGGGAAAATTCCCTCTTACAAGGTTAGAAAGAAGACTTACCTCGCGTCAAGTCTGCTTCCTGGGTCAAGAATGCGCCCGGAACTCCAAATTCGTCGCCCAAGGACTCGAAACTAGTCAAATATTGCATAAACAAATCAGTCTATACTCTAAAGTCCTTGATTCTCCTACTTAAATGATCATTTCAACCTAAATTGGGAAAATCTCAAAATACACATCCAGGCCCACATGCTCGGATTCCGGAAATTTTTGAAGGAAACTATCACTTATGACCTAAGGTTCAATATTATATAGTTTCTGTATAATTCCTTAACAAATTTCTTTGTAATTTCCCATTTTTTGTCAAAAACCTAGGTTTTACTCTAATCCATGGTTTCCACTAATTGTTGTGTTAATCTACCTAAGAATTCAAGTATAAAGCTAAATTTATAGTGGGAATTACTTATCTTACAGTAGCTAGGTCGAATACCCTCCTTGCATGCTCTCAAAATCGCCCAAAGAAGAAGAATAGTGTTCAAAAATGGCTAAGTCCCGTATTTAAAACAAAGCTCACTGCCTACAGGCTATTCGCACCGACGGTCTTGCATCTGCAAGAAAAATTTCGTATCTGCGGAGAAGGGGAACAGAGCCTGGATTCGCACCTGCGGAGCGGAGTCCGCACCTGCGGCTCCTCTTCTGCGAAAAGGAGTCCGCATCTACAGAAATGGGCAGCTCCCTCAGGAGTCGCACCTTCGAGGCTTGGACAGCAGAAGCGGTCTCACACCTGCGACTTGCCCTCCGCAGGTGCAGTCACACCAGATCTGGTGCACCGGCAGTCATTTAAGGCTGGTTTTTGCCTCACGCAATGCCCGAATGGCATCTGGGCCTACTTGAGACCCCGTCCAAATATACCTACAAGTCGTAAATCATAATACAGACTCGCTTGAACCTTCAGAACGTCCGAAACAGCGCTAAATTTAAAAATCATACGCCAAAACCTATTGGATCAAACTTACGAAGTTCAAGTTCTTGAATTCGCTTTCAATATGCCGAACCTATCTATACTACTCGGAATGACACCAAATTTTGAGAGCAAGTCATAAATGACATAACGGAACTACTCCCGATCTTGAAATTCCGTTTGGATCTCGATAACACAAAAATACGTTTCAAACCTCAATTTGAACTTAAGAAAATTCTTATTTCACTGTTTGGAGCCGAAACGCCCCCGAGTCAATCAAAACCCGTCCCGAACACACGCCAAGTCCGAAATGATCATACGAACCTACCGGAATCTTCAAATCTCGATTCCGAGGTCATTTACTAAAAATGTTGACTGAAGTGAAACTTGGCCTTTAAGGCCAACCTTAAGGAACTAAGTGTTCCTATACCACTCCAAACTCCTCCAAACCTCGAAACACCCGCCCCCGCAAGTCATAAATCAGTAAAAGCAACTACCGAAAGTCTCATTTAGGGGTACGGGGTTCTAGAACACGAAATGACCGGTCGGGTCGTTACATTCTCCACCTCTTAAATAAACGTTCGTCCTCGAACAGGTCTAGAATAGTACCTGGAGTGCTGAATAAGTGTGGATATCTGCTCCGCATGTCCTCCTCGGACTCCCAAGTCACCTTCTCGATTGGTTGGCCCCTCCACTGGACCTTTAAGGTGGAAACCCTCTTGGACCTCAACTGGCGATCCTGCCTGTCAATTGTAGCAACTGGCTGCTCCTCGTAGTCCAACCTCTCATCCAACTGAATGGTGCTGAAATCTATTATGTGAGAGAAGTCGGCGTGATACCTCCGGAGCATGGATACATGAAATACCAGATGAACCTCTGATAAAGTGGGAGGTAAAGCAAGCTCATAAGCAACCTCCCCAACTCATCTCAACACCTCAAATGGGTCTATAAACCTCGGTCTCAGCTTGCCCTTCTTCCCAAACCTCATAATAACCTTCATCGGCGAGACCTTCAACAGAACCTTCTCGCCCTCCATAAATGATACACCACGCGCCTTCTGATCCGTGTAACTCTTCTATCTGGATTGTGATGTGCGAAGTCTCTCCTGAATCAACTTCACCTTCTCCAAAGAATCTTGCACCATATCAGTGCCATATAGCTTAGCCTCGCTAGGCTCAAACCACACGATGGGAGAACGACATCGCCGACCATACAAGGCCTCAAATGGAGCCATCTCAATGCTGGGCTGATAACTATTATTATAAGAAAACTCGGCCAAAGGCAAGAACTGGTCTCACTGTCCTCCAAAGTCAATCACACAGGCTCTAAGCATGTCCTCCAATATCTGAACTGTCCGTTCCGACTGCCCGTTGGTCTGAGGGTGGAATGCGGTCTTGAGCTCTACCCGGGTGCCTAACTCACTCTGTACGGCTCTCCAAAAGTGCGAGGTGAACTAAGGACCTCGATTTGATATAATGGACACAGGAAAACCGTGCAACCGAACAATCTCCTGAATGTATATCTGGGCCAACCTCTCAAAAGTGTAAGTGGTAGCTACTAGAATGAAATATGTCGACTTGGTCAATCTGTCCACAATAACCCAAACCACATCAACCTTCCGCAAAGTCCGAGGCAACCCAACTATGAAGTTCATAGTGATGCGCTCGCATTTCCACTCAGGTATAGGCATCTGCTGAAGTAGGCCTCCTGGCCTCTGGTGCTCATATTTAACCTGCTGGAAATTTAGACATCTAGCCACATACTCCATTATGTCTTTCTTCATCCGTCTCCACTAGTAGTGCTGCCTCAGGTCACGATACATCTTCGTAGCACCAGGATGTATAGAATACCGTGAACTGTGAGCCTTCTCTAGAATCCTCTCCCTCAAACCATCAACATTAGGGACACATAAGCGACCCTGAAGTCTCAGAACACCATCCTCGCCAATAGAAACCTCCTTAGCACCACACTGTACCACTGTCTCCCAGAGAGCCACCAAGTGCGGATCATCATACTGCCGAGTCTTGATCTCTCCCAATAATGAAGATTGAGCCACCACACGTGCAAGAACCCGGCTAGGCTCGAAAGGTCCAACCTCACCAGGCGATTAGCCAAGGAATGAATGTCCAAAGCTAGAGGTCTCTCCTCTGCTGAAATGAAAGACAAACTACCCATACTCTCTGCCTTCCTGCTTAAGGCATATGCAACCATGTTCGCCTTGCCCTGATGATAAACAATGGTGATGTCATAATCCTTTAGCAAGTCAAGCCACCTGCGCTGCCTCAAATTAAGATCCCTCTACTTGAACATGTGCTGCAAGCTGCGGTGATCCGTATAAACCTCACAAGGCACCCCATACAAGTAGTGCCTCCAATCTTGAGAGAATAAACAATTGCCGCCAACTCCAGATCGTGCACAGGGTAATTCTTCTCATAAACCTTCAGCTGTCGTGAAGCATATGAAATAACTCGCCCCTGCTGCATCAACACACAACCCAAACCAATGCGTGAAGCGTCACGATAAACCGTATACATCCGAGAACCAGAAGGCAACAGTAGAACTGGTGCTGAGGTCAATGTTGTCTTGAGCTTCTGAAAGCTCGCCTCACACTAGTCGGACCATCGAAATGAGGCATTCGTCTGAGTCAATCTAGTCAGAGGAGCTGCAATGGATGAAAAACCCTCCACAAATCGGTGATAATAACTTGCTAGACCCAAGAAGCTCTTGATCTCTATAGCTGGAGTAGGGCGTGGCCAACTCTGAACTACCTCAATCTTCTTAGGATTAACCTTGATACCTTTTCCGGATACCACATGCCCCAAGAATGCCACAGAATCCAACCAAAACTCACACGTGCAGAACTTAGCATACAACTTCTGTTTTCGCAAAGTCTGGAGCACAACTCTAAATTGTTGCTCGTGCTCCCCCAGGCTAAATCAGAATGTCATCAATGAAAACGATGACAAAAGAATCAATATAAGGCCTGAACACCCTGTTCATCAAATCCATAAATGTCGCTAGAGCATTAGTCAGGACAAAGGACATTACTAGGTACTCATAATGGCCATATCTCGTACGAAAGGCGGTCTTCGGAACATCCAAGTCCCGAATCTTCAACTGATGGTACCCTGATCTTAGGTCAATTTTAGAAAACAACCGAGCACCCTGCAACTGGTCAAACAAATGATCGATATGCGGCAACGGGTACTTGTTCTTGATAGTGACCTTGTTCAACTGGAGGTAGTCAATACACATCTGCATAGTCCCATCCTTCCTCTTCACAAATAGCACTGGAGCACCCCAAGGCGATACGCTCGGTCTGATAAACCCCTTAGCCAATAACTCCTCAAACTATTCTTTCAACTCATTCAATTCCTTCGGAGCCATACGGTATAGGGGAATAGATATGTGTTGGGTGCCTGGAGCTAAGTCAATGCGAAAATCAATGTCACGATTCGGTGGCATTCCTGGAAGTTATGAAGGGAATACATCAGCAAACTCTCGAACTACCAGCACTAAATCAATCGTTAGAGACTCGGTGGTGGTGTCCCGCATATACGCAAGGTAAGCCAAACAACCCTATTCGACTATATTTCAAGCCTTCAGGAAAGAAATAACCCTACTAGCGGCATTAACTGAGGTACCTCTCCACTCCAATCTCGGCAACTCATGCATAGCTAGAGTAACAGTCTTAACATGGAAATCTAGAATGGGATGATAGGGAGAAAGCCAATCCACGCCCAGGATGACCTCAAAATCAACCAAAGTATTGATATCTGGAGATGGATTTCTCTGCAGGGATGGATTTCACTGGACATGTATTTGTCCGAAGTGATCCCTGGAGATGGATTTCTCCGTAGGGTCAGATTACCCTTTTTCCTCCGTATCGAATGACTATATAGTCAGCATCGAGTATGTTCCGGGATGGATTTCCCTGGGCCAGATGGCCATATGCGGTACCGAGTGGTTAAGAATATGAGAGTGAAAGTACATGGTACATTTTCATGCATTTTGTATATTGGCACTTAGAGATATGTGGAGCTTATTACTTTACATGTTTCCGATATGCATTTACATTACTTCCTGAACTAAATACTGAATGGAAAGCATGTCTACTTTGCTGTACAGTTTGGTTTTCGTTATGTGTTGAGGTTAAGTCTGTCACTACCTATCAGACCATAGTTTGGACTTGTTACTTACTGAGTTGGTGTACTCACGTTATCCCCTGCAACTTGTGTGCAGATTCAGGTATCTCAGGCCACGGTAACGGCTGTTGACTATTGCAGTCGCGAACTTCATTAGAGATAGCAAGGTAGTTGCCTGGCGATTGCAATCCCGCCTTTCTCCTTCCCTATCTTCCTTTTTTAGTATTTTGACTATTCCCAGACTATGATTTCTTATTATATTACAAAACAGATGTAGTACCATGACTTGATGACAACAATGTTGGGATTTATTTTCCCCATTTTTTTGTGGTTTGAGTTTATCTCTTTTTCGCATGTTTCAATTTGAAAAAGACTATTATCTAAATTTTTATGAAATATCGATTTGTTTGGGAATGTGTCAGCTTGCCTAGTTTTACAATAGGCTCCATCACGACCGGGATGGTTTTGGGTCGGTACAAGTTGGTATCATAGCCTATGTTACATAGGTCTCACAAGTCATGAGCAGGTTTAGTAGAGTCTTCCAGATCGGTGCGGAGGCGTCCGTACTTATCTTCGAGAGGCTACAAAACCCTTAAGAAAAAACTCAAATTATTGAATTCTTATCGTGCGAATCCATTGATTCTAGTAACTAAACTCCTATTGTTTTATTCTCTCATAGATGGTGAGGACACATGCTACTGGACAGGATGACTAGCCACCAGTTAGGCCCGTGAAAAGTCGAGGCCGCAGTCGAGGTTGTGGTAGGGGTAGGGGTACAACCCGTGCAGCAGCCAGGGCAGTACCTGTAGACCCTCCCATTGCTCCAGATCAGGTCCTAACTGCAGATACTCCAACTGGACCAGCTCTGGCACACCTAGTGCCTATTGTGATTCCTGGTCTTCAGGAGACCCTAGCCCAGATTCTATCAGTGTGCACTGGCCTAGATCAGGTGGTCTCAGTTACTACGGCCGTAGCTACTTCTCAGGTCGGGGAGGCACTCAGACTCTCACCGCCCGTATACCCCAGCAGGTTGTTCGGGGACTTCAGACACCGGAGGAACCACCAGCCTAGCCGGTTTCACCTGCTCAGGATTATGTAGTTCCAGTCATGCCTGATGCCGAGCACCGTAGATTGGAGAGGTTTGGTAGACTTTAGCCTACGACTTTCAGTGGTGTAGAGGGTGAGACGCCCAAGGTTTCTTGGATATGTGTCAGCGTATTCTTCGGACAGTAAGCATTCTGGAGACCAGTGGGGTCTCATTCACCACCTTCCAGTTCTCGGGAGCTGCCATTACTTAGTAGGAGGCTTATGAGAGGCATAGGCCTGTTGGTGCAACGCCCTTTACCTGGAAACAATTTTACATTCTCTTTCTAGAGAAGTATGTGCCACAGTCCCGCAGAGAAGATCTGCGCAGCCAGTTTGATAAGTTACATCGGGATGATATGACTGTGATGCAGTATGAGATGAGATTTTCAAAGCTAGCCCGTCATGCTGTTTGGTTGGTTCCTACAGATAGGGAGAGGATCAGGAGGTTCGTGGATGCCCTCGCATATCAGCTACAGATTCTTATAACTAGAGAGAGGGTGTCTGGTGCTTCTTTTGAGGAGGTGGTTGACATCACCAAAGAGATTGAGTCAGTTCGTCTCCAGGAGAGAGTTGAGAGGGAGGACAAGAGACCTCGGGGATCTGGTAGTTTTGGTGGTGTTCCTTCTGGAGGACAGTTTCAGCACGCAGAGGCCATCCATTTAATCCTGCTCATTCAGCTCGCCTAGTTCACCGTGGTGCATTATCGGGACATGGTTCTCATAGTTTCCATCGGGGCCATTAATCTCTCAGTGCCCTTCCAGCTCAAAGTTTGACTTATGCACCATCATCTCAGGGTTAATCTATGCCTGGTTCTTCTGGTGGGTATCTCGGTGCTCAAGGCTCCCTTTAGTCCCCACTAGCAGTGGCCGATATAGGTTGCTTTGAGTGTGGAGATTTGGGTCATATCAAGAGGTGATATCCCTGCCTTACGGGAGGTTAATCTCAGCAGAGGAGTCAACCCTCGACTTCAGCTCCAGTTACTTCAACACCCACTCAGCCAGCCAAGGGTGAAGGTCAGTCAACTAGGGGTCGCCCTAGAGGGGGAGGTCGATCCGGTGGTGGTCAGGATCATTTTTATGCACTCCCAGCCAGACCAGATGTTATGGATTCAGATGTTGTGATTACATGTATTGTTTCAGTCTGTCACCGAGATAATATGTCTTATTTGATCCCGGTTCCACATATTCATATGTTTCATCATATTTTTCTCATTTTCTAGATATGCCTCGTGAGTCTTTAGTTACATATGTTCATGTGTCTACTCATGTGGGCGATACTATTGTTGTGGGCCGCGTGTATTGGTCATGTGTGGTGTCCATTGGGGTTCTGGAGACCCTAGTATATTTGTTATTTCTTAGTATGGTTGACTTCGATGTGATATTGGGCATGGATTGGTTATCTCCATGTCATGCTGTTCTAGATTGTCACGCTAAGACAGTGACATTAGTGATGTCGGGATTTTCGAGGGTTGAGTGGAGTGGTTCCATAGATTATGTGCCTATTAGGGTGATTTCATACCTGAAGTCTCAACATATAGTTGATAAGGGTTGCCTATATTATTTGGATTTTGTGAGGGGTGTTAGTACAAAGACTCCCACTATTGATTCTGTTCTAGTGGTCCATGATTTTCGGGATGTGTTTCCTGCAGACCTACCGGGCATGCCGCCTGACATGGATATTGACTTTGGTATTAATTTGGTGCCATGCGCTCAACCTATTTCTATTCCACCATATCGTATGGCACCGACAGAGTTGAAGGAATTGAAAGAACAGCTTCAGGAACTCCTAGATAAGGGGTTTATTCGGCCTAGTGTGTCACATTGGGCTGCTCCGGTTCTATTTGTGAAGAAGAAGGATGGTTCCATGATAATGTGCATTGACTACAAGCAGTTGAACAAAGTCGCAGTCAAGAACAAGTATCCTTTACCTCGTATTGATGATTTATTTGACCGGCTTTAGGGAGCGAGGGTGTTCTCTATGATTTATTTGAGGTCCGGGTATCATCAGCTGAAGATTCGGGATTCAGATACTCCTAAGACAAATTTCAGGATTCGTTTTGGCCATTATGAGTTATTGGTGATGTCTTTTGGGTTGAACAATGCCCCATCAGCGTTCATGCATTTGATGAACAATGTATTCCAACCATATTTGGACTCCTTCGTTATTGTTTTCATTGATGAAATCCAGGTGTACTCTCGTAGTCAGGAGGAGCATGCTCACCATTTGAGGATTGTATTACAGATATTAAGGGAGGATAAGCTTTATGCAAAGTCTCCAAGTATGAGTTTTGGCTTGGCTCGGTAGCATTATAGGGGCACGTGGTGTCCAACGAGGGTATTCAGGTGGATCCAAAAAAATAGAGGCGGTGCAGAGTTGGCCTAGACCGTCCTCAGCTACGGAGATTAGGAGCTTCCTTGGTTTGGCGGGTTATTACCATCGCTTTGTAGAGGGATTTTAATCTATTGCTTCGCCCTTGACCAAATTTACCCAAAAGGGTGCTCTATTCATGTGGTCAAACGTCTGTTAGGAGAGCTTTCAGAAGCTCAAGACTACTTTGACCACAGCTCCAGTGTTGGTTTTGCCATCAGCTTCAGGTTCTTATACCGTGTACTGTGATTCCTCAAGGATAGGCATTGGTTGTGTTTTGAGGCAGGATGGTAGGGTGATTGCCTATGCCTCGCGCTAGCTGAATACCCATGAGAAAAATTATCCAGTGCATGATCTTGAGTTAGAAGCCATTGTTCACGCCTTGATATTTGGCGTCATTACTTGAATGGGGTTCATTGTGAGATTCACTGATCATCGGATTCTGCAGCATCTATTCAAGCAGAAGGATCTTAATTTGTGTCAGCGGAGGTGGTTGGAGCTTCTCAAGGACTATGATATCACTATTTTATACCATCCGGGGAAGACCAATATGGTGGCTGATGCGTTGAATCGCCGAGCAGAGAGTTTGGAGAGTTTGGCATATCTTCCAGTAGCAGAGAGATCTTTAGCATTGGATGTTCAGGCCTTAGCAGGCCAGCTTGTGAGATTAGATATTTCGGAGCCTAGCCGTGTGTTGGCTTGCATAGTGTCCAGGTTTTCTCTTTTCGACTGTATTAGGGAGCACCGGTATGATGACCCACACTTGCTCTTTATTCAAGACAGGGTCCGACGAGGTGATGCTAGGGATGTTACTATTGGTGATAATGGTGTGATAAGGATGCAAGGCCGGATATGTGTGCCTAATGTATATGGGCTTCGGGAGTTGATTCTTGAGGAGGCCCACAACTCACTGTATTCCATCTATCCGGGTGTCATGAAGATTTACTAGGATCTGAGACAGCACTATTGGTGGAGGCGAATGAAGAAGGATGTTTTCGGATTTGTAGCTCGGTGTCGCAACTGTCAGCAAGTTAAGTATGAGCATCAGAAATCGGGTAGCTTGCTTCAAAGATTAGATATTCCGAAGTGGAAGTGGGAGCGGATCACCATGGACTTTGTAGTTGGACTCCCACGGACTTCGAGGAAGTTTGATGCTATTTGGGTTATTATGGATCGGCTGACCAAATCCGCACACTTCATTCCTGTGGGTACTACTTACACATCAGAGTGGTTAACTGAGATTTATATTCGAGAGATTGTTCGTCTGCATGGTGTCCCGGTTTCCATCATTTTTGATAGAGGTACTCAGTTCACATCGCAATTTTAGAGGGCCGTGCAGCGGGAGTTGGGTACTCAGGTTGAGTTGAGCACAACTTTTCACCCTCATACGGACAGGAAGTTCGAGCGCACTATTCAGATTTTGGAGGACATGTTGCACACTTGTGTCATTGACTTTTGGAGTTCATGGGACCCGTTTTTTCCACTCGCTGAGTTTGCATATAATAACAGTTATCAATCGAGTATTCAGATGGCTCTGTATGAGGCTTTATATGTGAGGAGGTGTAGATATCCGGTTGGATGGTTTGAGCTGGGTGAGGCTAGACTCTTGGGTACAGACTTGGTGCAGGATGCTTTAGATAAGGTGAAATTGATTCAGGAGCGGCTTCGCATGACGCAGTCTAGGCAGAAGAGCTATGCGAACAAGAAGGTCCATGATGTGTCTTTTATGGATGGGGAGAAGGTTTTGCTGAAGGTATCATTGGGACTTTTAAGGTGCTTCAGAGGATAGAATATGTGGCTTATAATCTTGCCTTGGCACCCAGCTAGTCGATTGTGCATCTAGTGTTTCATGTTTCCATGCTTCAAAAGTATTTTGTAGATCCGTCCCATGTTTTGGACTTTAGCACGGTTCAGTGGGAGAGTGATATGACTTATGATGTGGAGCCGGTAGCTATTTTGGATTGGCAGGTTCGAAGGTTGAGGTCAAAGGACACATCTTCGGTAAAGGTGCAGTGGAGAGCGTAGCCTGTGGAGGAGGCCACCTGGGAGACCGAGCAGGAGATGCGGATTAGATATCCACGCCTATTTGAGACGCCAGGTATGTTTCTAGACTCGTTCGAGGACGAACGTTTGTTTAAGAGAGGGAGGATGTAACGACCCGACCAGTCGTTCCAAGATTTATAGCCTCAGTTCCCTCATTTTTGTTTCTTTATGTGTTGTTCAGCCATATTGTATGGTATCAGGTTGGTTGGTTCGGGTCCGGAGAGGTTTTGGAGTGGAATGAGACACTTAGTCTCTTATTTAAAAAGATAAGTTGGAAAAATCAACCGGAAGTTGACTTATGAGTATACGACTTTGGATTAGGGTTATTATGGTTCGGATAGATCCGTTAGGTGATTTTGGACTTAGGAGCATTTTCGGAATGTACTTTGGAGGTCCGTGGTAGAATTAGGCTTGAATTGGCGAAATTGGAAATATGGTGATTTTCGATCGGCATTGGAGAATTAGGCATCAAGGTCGGAATGGAATTCCAGAAGTTGGAATAGGTTCGTAGCGTCATTTTTGACGTATGTGCAAAATTTTAGGTCATTCAGAGGTGATTTGATAGGTTTCGGCATTGTTGTAGAATTCGAAAGATTAAAAGTTCTTAGGCTTGAATCCAGGGTTAATTTGGTAATTGGAAGTTATTTTTTGAGTTTCGAGTATTCGACCACGTTCGTGAGTTGATATATAACTTGTTGGTGCCTTTGGTTGAGGTTCCGGAGGTCTCGGATGTGTTTCGGGGTGAGTTTTGGGAAAGTCCGGGCAATTCTGGAACTCAGATATTTCTTCTGGTGTTTTGCAGTCGCGGCCTCAACAGAATTTTGCGGACTGCGGTAGGATTTCGCAAGGCAGTGACAGGATTTCACAGCAGTGGAGGCCGGCACGGACCGCATAATTTTTACCGACCACAGTAGATCGAGATTTTTGCGGTCGCGGTTGGAATTTTACGGTCAGTGGTGAGGAGTGCGCGGCCGCGGTGGAAGTTCGCGGACCGCGTAGTGAAGATCAGAGGGGTGCAATATAAATACGGTGCTCATGGTTTTATTTCACATTTTGGACCTAGGGAGCTCGGTTTGTGGTGATTATTTGAAGGTTTTTCATGAAATTCATCAAGGTAAGTGATTCTAACTCGGATTTGGTTAATATACATGAATATATCACCAATTTCATCATTTGATTAGTACTTTGAGGTGGAAATTTGGGAAAAAATTTGTGTAACTTCATAAAATGGATTTTTGGAATTTGAATGTTGATTCGAAATCGGATTTTGATAAATTTAATACGGTTGGACTCGTGAGTGAATGGGTTTCCTAGTTTTATAATTTTATCAAATTTCGAGACATGGGACCGGGGGCCGGGTTTGAACGAATTTCGCGATTTTGGTTGAAATTGATAGTTTTTCGTGTGGAATTGTTTCCTTGGACTATATTGATTGCACTGTATTGCTTTTGGTTAGATTCGGGACGTTTGGAGGCCGAGTCGAGAGGCGAGGTCGTCGCGGAGTAGGATTTTGGCTTGATTGAGGTAAGTAACGCTTACAAACTTGGTTCTGAGGGTTCGAAACCCCGAGCTATGTGTTATGTGATTAGTATTGAGGTGACGCGCATGACAAGTGGCGGGCGTGCGGGCGGGCACCATGAAAATTGTGTCCTGGTTCATTCCTGGCACCGCTTAGTGATTATTTCTTGCTGATATCCGTGTTTCTATTATTTGATTAGATATATGTGTTGTAACTCATGCTAGATATCCTGTTAGGGCTTCACGCCGATACTGTTGAGACCCAAGTGGTTGTTTCTTAATGTCATCTCCTTTGTATCATTGATATTCTGAACTCAGTCTTATTCATGCATATCATATCACGTCTCAGCCTCAGTTGTTATTAATTGGCACATCATATCATTGTTTCGTGCTAGTTTCATGGCATTGTGAGCCTGTGTGTGTGAGATTGGAGAGTGACGACTGATTATAAACTTTATTACAAATATTATTTACATAATCCTTATGATCTTTCAGTCTAGTCAAAAAATTTCACACCCACTTACTTTTCAATCTTTGGTTCCTCTTAACACGGAGAGTAGATATATCCACCATGGCCACCTCTATTACTTTGACTAGCAGTACTAGGTGTAGGTGATGGTGTTTCAAAATTATCAGGTGACTCAATATTATCTAAATCATCATTTGTATCATAATTTTTTTTGTAGTTGATCATAGTCAATTTTATATGCTCAGGTGTCGTTTCAGAAATATGTATATAATTATTTGCATAACTAATACTAGAAACACCTCTTGTTCCTTACCCCTACTACACGTTTTTCTGTTGCTCTAAGTATTTTTAATGAATTAAAATTACTAAATTAATAATTCTAAATAAGAAAATAAAAATAAGTACCAAATAAGAAAAAGAGATGGAACGAGTATACCGGGATGTTGCACTAATTTTGAAACTCGATACCCCTAAACGCAATAATAGCACACTTCACTTGATAATTTATAATCTTATAGTGGCTACCGTAGTTAAAATCAGAATAAATTTGGGATGGCAATTAATTGATAACAGTTAAAATAAGAGGGACTATTTATAGTTTTTAAAAGGTCAAAATTATAAATAGGGGAGTGATAATTTATAATCTTATAGTGGCTACCGTAATTAAAATCAGAATAAATTTGGGATGGCAATTAGTTGATAGCAGTTAAAATAAGAAAGGGCTATTTATAATTTTTAAAAGGTCAAAATTATAATTAGCGGGGAGAGGTATTTGTTAAAGGAAAAAGGCCGAAATGACCTTTTTTGCAACAAAAAAAAAGTTGTTGGGCAATGGTTTCTCCAAATTCTAACTATTGTCAGTGGTCAAATTTCTGGAATATATTTTTTTACCGTTATACCGGTAAGGAATCAGTATTTTTTATCGAGTCAACCAGGGCTCGGTGTACCGATACCACGAAAAGGTTCGCATTCGCCGGGACCAACCCTTGATCCACCCCTTTTCTTATCAAATTGAGCTAACCCCAACAATATTGGATCGAACCGGGTCGTAAATGGGTCGGCCCGGAACGATTAACCGCTCTAATTTGTAGTATGCATAACCTTTGGGTTTTTTTCCAATTAATATTTTGTTACGAATCTTGTATAGACTTCTACCTATACTGATTTCAGGAGCAAAACATGTCAGCATGTTTACGATAGACTTTGGAAAACAACCGACTTTTATTTAATGGGATTGTCAATCCCCAATTAGGAAAGCATATATGAATTGGATGATCTAGGTTGCATATGATAACTTTCCTAATAAAGGCTCTAGCTATTTCCATTGACCAGATAATAAAAAGAAGTAACAGCGTAGTACTCCCCAGGTATTCGTAGATTTGAAAAATGTGGTTATACTATTGTTGATTAGAATCTTGAGATAGATTTGCTGAAATAGTAATCAGAGTTCTTCAATATTATATTACTTGGCTTATTCTAACTTCTAGTGCAGATAGTCAATGTTGTTAAAACAAATAAAAAATAAAAATCAACGAAATTGCATGGCTTATGTTGTACTTTGAAGGAGTCTCTTCCTTAAAACCTATACATCTTCCGACCCATATATTGTTCTTCTACATTATTCTGGTTTAACGAGTTATATTATATAGAGAATAATTATGGCTGTAGCCTGCAGGTAGACGTGAAATAAAGCTTTACTATTTTAAGTTCAATAAAACTTTGAATATTACATTTAGAGGCGGATCCAAGATTTAAAGTTTATGGATTTCGATAGCAATCTTAAGTTAACACTATAAAAATAATTAAGAACACCATAAAATATTTATAGATATTTAGTAAGTTTCTTATTATAAAATACAATATGGACAAAAGTTACTGGATTCACGTGATCCGTAACCAAGCCTCCCCATCCGCCCTATGATTATGCGAAAGTTGTTGCTGAGAAAATACGAAGATAATTAATCTCGCCCAAAGGACATTAACGTCGATCTATAATGACATGTAGTATCTCATGAGTTCAGCCTACTATTACTGCGGAAAAAGCCGGCCTTCCCTTTGCTACCCAAAAAGTTAGCTACTTCTATTAGCGATTCATTAACTTATACACCCAAAGGGATATGGGCAGAGCTAGAACTTCAGATGCGGATTCGGTCGAATTTAGTAGCTCTGGTCCAAACTTTATATTTGTCGTTAAAAATTTATAGAATATGCACAAATTATTAATTTAGAACACAGTAACTTTGAAGGAATAGAATCTCAAACCCATTAGTTTCAAATGCTAGCTTTTGTCCAATCGAGTTTTACGACAACAACTAGGCAGAGTGAGAGTTTCCTTCAAAAATTGACGACTCAACCATGTTAATCGCATTGATTAAGTTGCCTATTCCCGAAATTTGAAAAGTTAAAGGGGCACAAAAATAAGGTTTAGGAACGCATTCGTGCTGAATTTGAATGAGTCTGCCTCCTGTATAGTGATGCCATGCAATTTGCTAATTCAAATTTGTAATTCAGCTCTTACGTAATTTTCGTCAAATTCAGATTATGTCCTGAGCTATTGTCTACCTGACTTTCTTTTAACCATTCTGTGACCATAACACTATTATTTTGTCAAGCTATCTATCCCGGCCCATATATGGGTTTAAGATTCAGATGATGACATCTTAATCGCGATGCCGTTCTTTAACCTTGAATCTAGACATGAATAGACAGATAAAACTGAGTAAATTGGTTAACTATCCATATAAAATTCCACGAGAATTGCAGTCAATTTCAGCAATATGCTAAAAAAATAAAAAATGTCTCAAACATATTACGTCAATAGAAACTAGCTAGTGTGTAATACATTACATGATATCTTGGTTGCATAATATCAGTTAGACAACTGTTGAAGCAATTACAGACAGTATATATATATATATATATATAGATGGTTACTTGAAAAAGAAAACTTACAAACTTCCTAATAATAATTAACCACACAAATAGCTGGAGAAGTTGCAGTGAAATGGTTGCCTTCAAGACTATGATTATAGCATCCCTTTTGTTAATGCACTTGTTGGACGCAGCTGCTTCCAAGAACATTGCAACCGATGAGGCTGCTCTTTTAGCCTTCAAGTCTCAAATAACTTATGACCCCTTTGAAATTTTGTCGAAAAACTGGACAAATGGGACTGAAATTTGCAATTGGATTGGCATTTCTTGCAGTAAAAGGCATCAAAGAGTGACAGTAATAGCCCTCAATGGCTTGAGACTAAGAGGTTCAATTGCAAAAGAAATCGGGGACCTCTCTTTTCTCAATTTCTTGGACATTGGCAACAACAGCTTCCACGGCGAAATCCCAGTTGAACTAAGCCATGTGAGGAGGCTGAGGTACTTGTCCTTGTCAATGAATAATCTCACAGGTCAAATTCCAGCAAGTCTTGGATTGCTCAGAAGGCTTGAGTTGCTGGACCTTTCCAAAAATAATCTCTTTGGATCTGTTCCTTTGTCCATCTTCAATCTCTCTTCTTTAAAGGGCATCAATCTGAATTATAATGCCTTGTCTGGAACATTGCCAAATGACATCATCTGCAATAATCTTCCACGGCTGAAGGGCTTACACATTGCACAAAATCAATTATCTGGCCAGCTCCCAAGTCGTTTAGACAAATGCAAAGAGCTTGTATATTTAGCCTTATCATATAACCAGTTCACAGGTAAAAATATTAATTGACTCATTTTCTTTCTTTGCTCCTTTCGGTTAATGTTGACAACAAAGGTTGCTAAAATCATTAGTCAAAACGTGTCTTGTAATGTCGTATATTCTACAGGAAACTTGCCTAGACAAATGTGGAACTTGACAAAACTTCAAGATCTGTTTCTTGGATGGAATAACTTAACAGGTACTTATCAATCATTTGGCTCTATCTCTAAATATATTCTTGTTTAACAGCTTTGATAGGTTAAACTGACATTTTTTTTTTAACTTCAACGTCTATTACTGAAAATTGTTACGTTAACTCCTCACCTCGTGGTATCAGAGATCTTTGAAATTTCGAACTTTCCTTTGAAATCAATTAATAGAAAATATTTATATTTCAAGTGTTAGTAGAAAAAAGATGTTAATACAACTCTTTGTTCTTCAGTTTCAAACAATAACAAGAACAACTGCGTCAACCCCATGTTATTTTGGATCGATTATATGAATCCTCAATGTTCATGTCACTCCATTTAAACCTGTCCCAATCCAATATCCAATCATTTATGTTTTCTTACAGAGATAAAAATATAGGAACACGAATAAAATATATATTATAGAATGAATTTAATTTCATATTGATCTTCAATAGAATGTTGAAACAGTTTTGGAGATAAACGTATAATGCATAAAACTTTTATCTAGCTAGGCGTTAAGTGATAGGATCAGTACTACTTCACAGTATTGGAATTTTTAGTGTACAATCACACAATTTACATAAATTTTACAGGAGATATACCAAGTGAAATTGATAACCTATCAGCACTTGAAAGATTAAGTCTCCGACGGAACAATTTGGTGGGAATTATTCCACCATCTATTGGAAATTTGTCGAATGTAGAGATGATAGACTTAGGTGAGAACAGTTTACGGGGTGACATTCCTCGGGAATTTGAACATCTTGTAAATCTGAAAGAAGTGTATCTTAGCTCAAACAGATTATCAGGTGAAGTTCCAAACTCTATTTTCAACATTTCTGGACTAGAAAAGATTGCATTTGTAGCAAATGAGCTTTCAGGAATACTTCCCTCAAAGATAAGCCATAGCCTTCCAAATCTTGAAGGCCTTTATCTTGGGAGAAACCAGTTCAGTGGGCTGATCCCTAGCTCCATTGTAAATTCCACCAAGCTTATCCATCTTGATCTTGGCCGCAATTTGTTTACTGGGCATGTACCCATGGATCTTGGAAATCTACGACAGCTTCAATTCATCAGCTTGCAAATAAACCAATTGACAAATGATCCTTCTATGCACGAGTTAAGTTTTCTTACCTCTCTATCCAATTGCAACTACTTGAAGACAGTTCAAATAGGAGGCAACCAGTTCAATGCAAGTCTTCCAAAATTCCTAGGCTCAGGCAACTGGTCCTTTTCCCTTGAATATTTCACTGCTTCTAATAATTATATCACAGGAAAAATACCAACTAACTTAAGTAACTTGAGGAACCTGGAGTGGTTAAGCTTGGGATATAATAAGCTTATCGGTACGATTCCACCAGATTTGGGGAACTTGAGGAAATTGCAAAAGTTGAAACTGGACAACAATAATATAGATGGAATTATCCCAATTAGCCTGTGTAACTTGGAGAACTTGTTTCTAGTTAGCTTGAGCCAAAATCAGCTTTCTGGGGAAGTACCAACTTGTTTTGGAAATCTTTCTTCTTTAAGAGAACTCTACTTAGATTCCAATGGGCTAGTTTCCAGTATTCCACCAACTTTTTGGAGGAATATAGATATTTCAGTTGTCAATTTGTCCTCCAATTTTCTAAATGGATCTCTTTCATTAGAAATAGGAAACTCGAGGAGTTTGCAGATATTACATTTATCTGGTAATCACTTCTCTGGTCAAATTCCAAGCACAATTGGACAACTTCAAAATTTGGTTATCCTTTCATTGTCAATGAATATGTTAGATAGTCCTATACCTAAATCGTTTGAAGATTTGGTTTCATTGGAATACTTGGATCTATCCAGCAACAAGCTATCCGGCATGATTCCCAAGTCCTTGGGGAATCTTGAACATCTCATGTATTTCAATGTTTCGTACAATGGGCTCACGGGTGAAATTCCAGATGGAGGGCCATTCGTAAACTTTACAGCTGAATCATTTATGGGTAACCCTGCATTATGTGGAGTATCCCGGTTCCATGTGATGCAATGCAGAGTCAATAGCCCTAAAAGACCAAAAATGAAGAGGGTTGTAACTTTTGTTCTTGCATCAGTTGCCTCAGGAGTTGCAATGACCACCATTTTCATCGTTTGGTTTCTGAAATACCGAAAAAGGAGTAGGGAACTTCCTCTAGTGGATACATTTGGTCAAGTACATAGGAGGATTTCGTATAATGATATTGCCCAAGGGACAAACAACTTTGATGAAGCAAACTTGATTGGGAGGGGGAGCCTTGGATTGGTGTACAAAGGGACACTTGCAGATGGAAAGCTTGTGGCAATCAAGGTATTCAATGCAGAAATGCAACATGCATTCAGAAGTTTTGATGTGGAGTGCCAAGTTGTACGAAGTATTCGACATAGGAACCTTGTTAAGGTGATAAGTAGTTGTGCGAATTTTGATTATAAAGTTTTGGTGCTAGAGTACATGCCCAATGAAAACCTTGAGCGTTGGCTTAACTCTCCCGACAAATTTTTGGATTTAACTCAAAGATTAAAGGTGATGGTTGATGTGGCTTCTGCTATGGAGTATTTACATGGAGGTCATTTGTTTGTAGTCGTCCATTGTGATTTGAAACCAAGTAACATACTTTTAGATGGAGATATGGTGGCAAAAGTGAGTGACTTTGGGATATCTAAACTTCTAACAGCTGAGACGCTAATAGCACATACCAAAACCTTGGGTACTATTGGCTACATGGCACCAGGTAAATGTTACGAGCAAGTTAATTTGAGTAAATTTTAAACGACGATAATTATTTTCATTAATGGGATTACATGAAATTCTTCGCAGAGTATGGTTCAGAAGGCAAAATCTCAACCAAGGGAGATGTTTATAGCTTTGGTATTCTGTTAATGGAGACTTTTACAAGAAAGAGCCCTGTGGATGATCTATTTGTCGGAGACTTCACCTTGAAAAAATGGATATGCGAATCATTACCAAACCGAATGGTGGATGTAGTGGACATTAATTTATTTTCACTGGATGACGAAAATTTTATGTCAAAAGAGAGATGCTTCAAATCAATCATGGAATTAGCTCTTGAATGCACAAGTGACTTGCCTGAAGAGAGAATTAGTATGGAAGATGTTAATGTTCGACTCAAGAAGATCCTAACCCAATTTCTTCAATATGTAGTGACAAACTAAATGGTAGTGCCGAAGTCTATAATGGAATCACTTCTTCACGGGCAAATTGAAAATATTTGATACAACTTTAAGAGATTGAAAATCTTTCACTTCAATTGTTTCAGAAAATTTGTTTTGTGTTTACTCTTCTTTATGTGTGAAGTTCTTTATGTACGTATTATCACCATTCTTCTTTTCCTTTTTTTCTTCTTCTTCCTAGCATCATTCTACAACTTATTGATAACATGTGTGTCCATACGTGATTATGTTTCTTTTTTTAATAAACTGAAAAATCCCCTGAGGATAATGGGGCACGACTCAAAGATAATGGGCTCGCTACTATATCTTTCTCCAAACAAATACTAGTAGGATTTTTGGGAGCGGTAGGTTCGAACCATTTATGTGCACCTAACCTACCATATATGATATTGTTCACAGAAATTCAAATGTTTACTGATACCCCTAGATAAATTATCAGTAGATTGGGTGGCTTGAAACTACTTACCACACAATACAGAAGAATATTGTATGAAATATTAGCTGATAGAAGCAGTAGTAATGCTAAAAGAACAAATCAATTAATACACAAAACACTTTTATGCCAAAATGTGTATTTGATGTCCATCTTTTACCGCTGCAAGGATTAAAGAAGGAAAGGAAACAGTGGGATTACATAGGAATCAAACTGTTTTGGAGAAATGAATAAATAGAAATTAAGATATTACTTGAGCACGTCACTACAATTTGACAAGTTAACATCAAGGATGAGCAAATATGGATTTCATGATCGGGAGTTACACCATGAGCATGCCTCGACCTCGAACATATATGCAAACAACAAAGTGATTTTTGCACAGAAAGATTTGTCGACAGACCTATAATACAGACGAATACCGCTGGAAACGTAAGTCAATCAAATACTGACGAATCCAATATTGGTTGAAACATATATAATAACGCCAGGATCAACATTTTACTAGTTTCTTTTTCCATAATTTTCTTTCTTTCATTATTTGACTCTACTGGATCGGATGTCTCTTGTATTTTACGCTCTCTTGACACTCTCCTCTCTCTCACACACTGACACACTCAGGTTATCACATCCGTTGACTAACAAGTTGTAAATGGGAAAAGCTTCAAATAATTTTGATCACTTTTGTTTCATTCATTATATATATATATATATATATATATATATATATATATATATATATATATATATATATATATATATATATATATATATATATACTAATATCTATGAACGTACGCTACACGTTACTAATGGCGAATGATGGTTTAAATATTTATTTACATAAAGGAACAATAAAATTTTTGTTATGAAATAATAAAAGAACAAGAATAATATTGCACAGAAAGAGAAAGAAAATTCTTATTGAATTTTGGGATGATTTACAATGGGGTAAGACCCCTCTTTTATAGGGGAAAAATGACTTAGCCACAAAGTAAAACTCTCTAAAAGATAGACATTCACCCCAAATAGAAATATATTTATAACACTCCCCCTTGAATGTCTATTCAACAAATAATGTGTCTCGTTAGAACCTTAACTGAAATAAAATATAATGGGAAAAAAAATTCTAGAAAAAGAAAAAGAGTACACATGTTTAGAAATGCGCCTTTTGGTTGCCTCATTAAAAACCTTGCAAGGAAAACTCAGTGGGACAAAACCCTTATAAGGAAAAAAGAATGCAACGCGCATTAACTCCCCCCCCCCCCCTGATGAGAGAANCATACAAATCGTGGGTAGTTTGTCACACTTCAAACCACATTTGTCTCTCATAAGATGTATTATAGACCTCAACCACACACATTCTCGACTTGCTTCATGAATGGAAATTATCTCAGCATGATAGATGAAGTATCCACGATCGATTTCTTAGTCGATCGCCAAGATATGGAAGTGCCCCCACATGTAAACACATAACGTGTTTGAGATCGAGCCTTATGTGGGTCAGATAAACTGTAACGACCCGACCGATCGTTTTGAGCTCTAGCGCGTCGTTCAGCGGTTTGAAGTCATGAGAAGCTCCATTTCAGGTATTATGACTTGTAGGTGTGGTAGGAATTGAATTCCGGAAAGTTTAGAGTTGATTTGGAAAGACAATTCTCATTTCAGAAGCCTTAAGTTGGAAGAATCAACTAAGATTGAAATTTTGAGTAAACGACCTCCGAATCAGGATTTGAAGGTTCCAGCAGGTTCGTGTGATTATTTCGGACTTGTGCGTATGTACGGATCGAGTTTTGGATAACTCGGGAGCGTTTTGGCGTATATTGTGGAAGTTAGCATTTTTGAAGAATTTCCTAAGTTTGGCTTGAAGCACATTTCAGTGATGTTGATGTCCGTTTGGGATTTCGAGTATAGGAATAGCTTCGTATGGTGATTTTGGAGTTGGGAGCGCGATCAGAAGTGAATTTGTATGTCCGTAGGTCATTTTGAAGTCATTTAGCTAAAGATAGAAATTTGAAGGTTTTTTGAGAAATCCGACCGGAAGTGAAAATTTTGATATCAAGGTCGGAATGCGATTCCGGAAATTAGCAGGTCCGTAATATCGAATATGACTTGTGTGAAAAATTTGGGGTCAATCGGACGTGATTTGATAGGTTTCGGCATCGGATGTAGAAGATGGAAATTTCTAAGTCCATAAAGTTGGGATTTGGGTGCGATTCGTGGTTTCGATGTTGTTTGATGTGATTTGAGGCCTCGAGCAAGTTGCATTATGTTTTGGAACAAGTTGGTATAATTGGACGGGGTCCTGGGGGCCTCGAGTGGATTCTGGGTGGTTAACGGATCAAGTTGAGAGTTTGAAGAAGGCTGGAATTTGTTGTCATCTGGTGTGACTGCACCTGCGAGGATTTGGCTACAGGTACGGAGCCACAGGTGCGGCTATGGCACCGCATGTGCGAAGGATTGATGGTCCGGCTGGGAGCGCAGGTGCGATGGTATTTCCGCACCTGCGAGTTCGCAGATGTAGGTTATGGGGCGTAGGTGTGAGGTTGGATTGAGTTGAGGAAAGCCGCAGGTGCGGAGGTTTAGTCGCACATGCGGAATCGCAGGTGCGAAAAATGGCCTGGGTAGAATGTTTTAAAACCGAGAATTGTTGGCCATTTCTTCATTTTTCTCTTGGTTTGGACGATCTTGGGAGGCTTCAAAGAGAAGATTTCTTCATGCAATGTCAAGGTAAGTAACTCATTCATGTTTCTAAGTTAAATACAAGATTATATGCATGGATTAGACATGGAAATTAGTAGGAGAATTGGGAAATCTTGAAAAAAACCTAGAAATGGTGATTTGGATTTTTAGCAACGAATTTGAGCATGGAATGTAGAGTAAATTATATATTTGAACTGGTAAGGCTATGGGTAGAATATATCTTCGAGAAATTTCGGATTTCGGGCACGTAAGCCCGAGGGCATTTTTGTCATTTCACTAAGCAAGGTTGGGAAATTATATAATTTGGAATTGTTGCAAATATTAGAGTATATTTTCATTGGTTTGTCGTTTTTTGGATAGTTTTGTGGCGTCGTACATCCGTTGGAGTCGTCGGGAGGGCTTGGAAGACGGTTATGGAATTTTGGAGCGAGGTAAGTCTCCTTTCTAACTTTGTGAGGGATAATTGTCCCCCTAGATGAATTAATTAAGTATGTGTTATTATCTTCGGGGGCTACGTACGCACGAGGTGAAGGGAGTCCGTGCGTAGCTACTATTATGCAATGTCCGGGTAGTCTAGGACCCACTAGCATGCCTTACGTGTTGTACCTGTGATCCTTCCTATAATATTAAACTGCTAATATAATCGAAATCGTAATTAAATATGTGAAGTAGACTAGAGTTTATTTTCTTAATCATCTAGAAAGAAAATTGATTCCTCCGTGAATAATTGTATACTTGGTAGGGTTATATTATGAAATATCATTAAACTTGGCAAATGAGTTTCAAAACCAAGATTTAAAAGCTATATTTTATGTTCCTTTAAAAAGAATTTTACCACTTTCCTGAGAAAAACTGCTTTCTTGATAAAAAAAAATACGGATTTATTATGTGGATATGTGTACATATGAGCACCTAAGTCGTAGGTATGATTCGCGAGCAGGCTAGCCTTATTATTTGTATGTATAACCGCGTCGCATGATCGATTCGTGAGCGGGGCAGATAGATGCATGTATGGTTCGAGTCGTTCGACCCTCGGCAATGCACAATTTATTATTGTTGGTCCGTGCCGTTTGACCCTCGGCATTGCTTGCACATGATATTTACTGCGTAGTTGCTATGATTTTGCCTGATTACTGGCCTGGAATTTTAATTTGTCAATTGAAATGACGGAGATTAAAGTTATTAAAAATTTTTGGAAGAAGTTGTTCTTGTAACGACCCGACCAGTTGTTTTGCATTATCGGACCCCGTTCCCCTAAATAAAACGTCCCATAGCGTCTTATTGTGATTTATGACTTGCGAGGGGGGGAGGGGGGGAGGGGGGAGGGTCCGGGATTAAGAAATGTTTAGAGCAATATTGGAACACTTGGTTCCTTCAGGTTGGCCTTTAAGGCCAAGTTTGACTTCGGTCAATATTTTGAGCAAACGACCTCGGAATCGAGTTTCGATGGTTCCGGTAGCTTCGTATTATGATTTTTGACTTGGGCGTATGTTCGGAATGGGTTTTGAATAACCCGGGGGCGTTTCGGCGCCCAATATCGAAATAAGAATTTCCTTAAGTTAATATTGTGGTTTGGGATGTGTTTTTGTGTTATCGAGGTCCAAACGGAATTCCGAGACCTGGAATAGTTCCGTTATGTCATTTATGACTTGCCTGCAAAATTTGGTGTCATTCCGAGTAGTATAGGTCGGTTCGGCGCATTATTAGCGAATTCTAGAACTCTAAGTTCAAAGTTTGATTCAATTTGGTTTTGGGGTCGAATTCTTAGTTTCCGAAAACCAAATNAGTTTCCGTGTTGTTTTTCACGTTCCGAAAATTCGAGCGAGTCCATATCATGAATACAGACATGCCAGTGCCTTTGGACGGGGTCCCAAGGGGCTCGGGTGAGTTTCGGACCCCTCGGAGTTAAATTCAAAACACCAGAAAGTCCAGGTCTGGCTTCCTTCTTCGTTCGCAAAGAAGGAATTGGGCAGGGGCGGTGAATGCCCTGTGCGTTCGCACAAAAGGCACCACGAGGCTCCTGACCCAGTGCGTTCGCACACCTCCCCCGCGTTCGCATAGAGACCGGCCATTGGGCCAGCCCAGCTACTCCTTACCCTGTGCGTTCGAAGAACTCCCTCCGCTTTCGCATAGAAGGCCCATGTGGGCCTGATCATTTAAAGCATCGCGAACACACTGCCCAGGCTGCGATCGCATAGAGGAAACCACTGGGCAGTGTGTTTTTATAGCGGGATTTAATTCATTTGCCTCATTTTCTTTTTCTTCCTTGGGACGATTTTCAGCATTCAAGAGGGGAAAACGACCTAGTTATTGAAGGTAAGTAATTCTACCCTAATATTAGCTTAATGCATGAATTACAAGTTAAATTAACTACCTAATTAGTGAAAATTAAGGATTTGGATTAGTAACCTAGGGCTTTTGAAAATGTAGAAAATTACCCGTGCATTGGATATGAATTCATACAAAAATCATATATTAACGATCCTTAGGTTATGGGTGAGTGTTTCCTTCGGGAATTTTTGGAATCCGGGCATGCGGGCCCGGGGTTGGATTTTGGGATTTCTTCAAGAATGGTGAATTTGACTAAATAGTAGAAGAATTCCATGCTTTGAATATAAATTGATATATTTGTATAACATTTGGCTAGTTTCGAGTCCGTGGGTGTCGAGTTTGGAGTTTCGGGCGCATTCTTGATCCGGGGAGTAGGTGCAATGCGAGGTGAGTCTCCTTTCTAACCTCGTAAGAGGGAATTGTCCCCGTAGGTGTTTTAAATGCTATATGTGATAATTGTGGGGGCTACGTACGTACAAAGTGACGAGAGTCCGTACGTAGCAGCTATTATTATTATGTCCGGGTAGTTAGGTCCACATCATGACGCGAGGTGAGTCTCCTTTCTAATCTCGTAAGAGGGAATTGTCCCTGTAGGTGTCTTGAATGCTATATGTGATAATATTGGGGGCTACGTACGTACAAAATGACGAGAGTCCGTACGTAGCAGTTATTATTATTATGTCTGTTTAGTTAGGTCCACATCATGCCTTGTGTTTTACTTGATATGAACTATATGCTTAACAAATTAAATGTTACATGCGGCTTATTTCCCTGAAATCATGGAATTTGAGAAAATTTGTAAGGAATTGTTTACTGAAAAATAATTTAAAAAGGAATAGTGTGTATGTATGTGACAGCTTCGACATTTACATTCCGGGAGAGGAGTGTGATTTCATCCACTCTTATGGGAACGGGTCGTATGCCACGGCGGATTGGAAGATGCACTTTTGGTTCGGGCCAATCGATCCACGGCAGCGCATAGATGTGAGTACTTTATGGAAATGTGCACTTATGGTTCGGGCCGTTCGGCCATCGGCAGTGCACGAACACGACTATCTTATGACCCCGGCCGGTTATCCTTATCCTATATGCGCATGATTTATTTGTTACTAAATTCATGGACACTGTTTTGACAGATATTTGGGGGGGAGGTGAAGTAGTAATTGTCTATTTATTTCCAGTACTTCCTTGGATTTCAGTGCCTTATATATTTGCTGCTTCACTGCCTTTACATGCCTACTGTTTTCATCATATTTTGTTGATTTATACTGTTGGACCTTAGTGAGTGTCCAGCCGACCTCTCTTCACTACCTCTTCGAGGTTAGGCGGGATACTCACTAGGTACATATATATTTATGTACTCATGCTACGCTTCTGTCTTTAATTGTACAGGTTCTGAGGCTGGTGCATCTGGTTGTCGGACCGGAGCTTGATTTTGATTATAGACGACTTCACGGTGAGCTGCTTTCTCCTGGCGATCTCCGGCAGTACCATGGGGTTTCTTTTGCTTATTTCCCGTCTATTTTCTTCAGATAGTGGGACTGTATATTATATATTTTGTATATTCTATTAGTATGCCCGTATGACTTGTGACACTAGTTCATGGCACACACGTGATGGTTATTATGGATTGCAGGTCTGTATATATATATATTGACTCACGCCTCCTCATGACCACTTTTGATTAAAAACTGGCTAATTATCCTTGTCAATTTATGTCTTAAGTTTTAAAAACTGAGTATATGTTGAAATGTTTAATCTAATAAGAAGGAACCCTTAGTAAATTGAGTGTTGGCTTGCCTGACCCCGCTGTTGGGTGCCATCACGACCTAAGTTAGGATTTTGTGTCGTGAAAATATGGTATCAGAGCACTAGGTTCACGTAAGTCTCACGAGTCACGGGCAAACCCATTAGAGTCTTGCGGATTGGTAGAGACGTCTGTACTTATCTTCAAGGGGATATAGGGTGTTAGGAAACCTCTTTTTTTTCTTATTCTATCGTGCAGTCGATTATTTACTAAACCTATTCTTCTATTCTGTCACAGATGGCGAGGACGCGTGCATCTGATGTCCCAGACCTGTGAAGGACCGCTACTCTGTTGTCCGACGTCGGGGGAGGGCACCGGCCCGCGGTAGGGGACGAGGGCGTCCAAGAGCTATTCCGGTTCCACCATCAGAGGACCCTATTATAGAGGAGCAGGACAAGGTGCCTCCAGCAGATCATGCTCCAGTAGACTTCATGACAGTGCCAGGCTTCCATGCAGTCATGGGCCGTATGATGAGATTTATGGACACTATGTCCCAGGCTGGTTTATTTCCAGCGGATCATGCCACATCTCAGGCAGGAGGGGGAGCTCAGACCCCTACTGCCCAGGCTGCAGGCTAGACAACATCACTTCATCATACCCGGCCCGTAGGTGTGGTCCAGCCTGTTACAGCAGCACCTGAGCCCAGACCAGCTGCGGACGGCGATCCGCAGAAGTTATTGGATAGATGGAGTCGATTGCACCCTCCAGTCTTTGGGGATGAGCGAGGCGAGGATGCCGAGGATTTTTTGGATAGGTGCAGGGACAGACTGCACAACATGAGGATACTAGAGTCCCATAAAGTGGATTTCACTACCTTCAGTTGGAGGGCAGAGCTCATAGGTGGTGGCAGTCCTATATTCTCAGGAGGTCAGCAGATTCTCCTCCTGTCACTTGGGAGAAGTTCACGCAAATGTTTCTGGAAAGATATATCCCACCCTCTGAGAGGGAAGAGCTGCGGTATCAGTTTGAGTGGCTAGAGCAGGGAAAGATGTCAGTGACAAATTATGAGGCCAAATTTTCAGAGTTATCTCGCCATGCACTCATGATACTACCTACTGATGCAGAGAGGATGCAGAGATTTGTGGCTGGGTTGCATCCAGGTATTAGGGCCACCATGGCCTGAGAGGTGGAGATGGGTACTCCTTATCAGCTCGTGGTAGAGATTGCTCGCAGAATCGAGGGCTATCGGTCGAGGAACAGGGAGCAGGGGCCACAGGACAAGAGGGATAGATTCTCCGGAGATTTCATAGGTGCCCTAGCTAGGGGCAGAGGTCAGTTTAGCAGTAGTCAGCCCATCAGACCTTCATATTCAGCACCTCCACCACCTCCTCGAGGTGTTCAAGCGAGGCCTCATCACCGTGCCAGAGCGTTCCTACCGTCCTCCAGCCATTCAGAGTTCACCCAATGGTTATCCCAGTCATCCGAGATCCTTCGACCCCTACTTCAGTGCTATGCCAGAGGGCCCACATCGCCCTCCGTCCATTCAGGGTACTTCTTCGGTGAAGCAGATTATGGTACCTGGGGGTTGTTACGAGTGTGGAGAGCTAGGTCATATGAGGAGGCATTGTCCCAGGTTTTGGGCAAGGTCGTACAACAGGGTTATCAGCCGATGGGTCCGGCACCAGCAGTCCGGCCACCTAGAGGTCGGCAGAGGTCGTCCTAGAGGTGGAGGCCAGTCAGGGGGAGGTCAGGCAGCTCCTGTTCACTCTGGTGGAGCTCAGCCTTCCGGTACTCCAGCTAGATTTTATGCCATTCCAGCCAGATCAGATCCAGTGGCCTCAGATGCTATGATCACATGTATTATCTCAGTATGTGGTAGAGAGGCTTCAGTATTATTTGATCCAAGATCCACCTATGCATATGTTTCAACATTATTTTCTCATTTTCTGGATGCTCCTCGCTAGTCCTTGGGTTCTCCTATATATGTGTCCATTTTTTTGGGCGGTTCTATGGTGGTATACCGGATCTATCGGTCTTGTGTGGTCACCTTATGTGGGTTCGAGACCAGAGCGGACCTTTTATTGCTCGACATGGTTGATTTTGAGGTTATTCTAGGCATGGATTGGCTATCTCCTTATCATGCCATTCTAGATTGCCATGCTAAAACAGTTAATTTAGCCATGCCCGAGTCGCCTAGGCTGGAGTGGAGAGGGTCCTCAGTTATTGCAGACAGCGGGGTCGTTTCATTCCTGAAGGCTTGATATATGGTCGAGAAGGGTTGTCTGCCTATCTTGCTTATGTGCGGGACACCACCGCCGAGTCTCCGATGATTGATTCAGTGCCAGTGGTTCGAGAGTTTGCTGATGTATTTCCTTCAGACCTTCCAGGCATGCCTCCGACCGTGATATTGATTTCTGCATTGATTTAGCTCCAGGCACCCAACCTATATCTATTCCTTCAGACCGTATGGCTCCGAATGAGTTGAAGGATTTGAAGGAGAAGCTTGAGGAGCTTTTAGCTAAGGGGTTCATCAGACCGAGTGTATCGCCGTGGGGTTCTCCAGTTCTATTCGTGAAGAAGAAGGATGGGTCCATGCGGATGTGTATTGATTACCGCCAGTTGAACAAGGTCACCATTAAAAACAAGTATCCTTTGCCGCGCATCGATGATTTGTTTGACTAGTTGCAGGGCGCTCGGGTGTTTTCTAAGATTGATTTGAGATCGAGATATCATTAGTTGAAGATTCGGGCCTCAGATGTTCCGAAGACTGCTTTTTGTACGAGATATGGCCACTATGAGTTCCTGGTGATGTCCTTTGGCTTGACTAATGCCCCAGTAGCATTCATGGACTTGATTAATAGGGTGTTCAGGCCGTATATTGATTCCTTTGTTATTGTCTTTATTGATGACATCTTGATTTACTCACGTAGCCTGGGGGAGCATGAGCAGCATTTGAGAGTTGTGCTCCAGACCTTGCGGGAACAGAAGCTATATGCTAAGTTCTCCAAGTGTGAGTTCTGGTTGGATTCCGTAGCATTCCTGGGGCATGTAGTATCCAGAGAGGGTATCAAGGTTGATCCTCATAAGATCGAGGCAGTTCAGAGTTGGTCGCATCCTACTTCAGCTACAGAGTTCAGGAGTTTTTTGGGCCTAACAGGATATTGTCACCGATATGTGGAGGGGTTCTCTTCTATTGCAGCTCCATTGACCAGGTTGACTCAGAAGAATACTCCATTCCGATGGTCTGACAAGTATGAGGCGAGCTTTTAGAACCTCAAGACAACATTGAACTCAACACCAGTTCTAGTATTGCCTTCCGGTTCTGGGATGTATACAATATATTGTGACGCTTCGCGTGTTGGCTTGGGGTGTGTGTTGATGCAGGAAGGGAGAGTTATTGTTTATGCTTCGCACCAGCTGAAGGTTCATAAGAAAAAATATCCTGTACACGATTTGGAGTTGGCGGTGATTGTTCATGCTCTTAAGATTTGGAGGAACTACTTGTATGGGGTGTCCTGTGAGGTTTATACAGACCACCGCATCTTGTAGCACTTGTTTAAATAGAGGGATCTTAGTTTATGGAAGCGCAGGTGGCTTGAGTTGCTGAAGGATTATGATATCACGATTCTATATCATCCAGGCAAGGCGAATGTGGTAGCGGATGCTTTGAGAAAGAAGGCGGAGAGTATGGGTAGCTTGGCTTATATTGCAGCAGAGGAGAGACCTCTAGCCTTGGACATTCAGTCCTTGGCTAATCGCCTGGTGAGATTAGACCTTTCAGAGCCTTGTTGAGTTCTAGCACATGTGGTCGCTCAATCTTCGTTATTGGGTGAAATAAAGGCTCGCAGTTTAATGATCCGTGCTTGGCAGAGCTTCGGGAGACACTGGTACAGGGTGGTGCCAAGGAGGCTACTATTGGCGAGGATGGTGTTATGAGACTTCAGGGCCGTTTATGTGTTCCTAATGTTGATTTCCTGAGGGAGAGGATTCTAGAGGAGACACACAGTTATCGGTATTCTGTTCATCCTAGTGCTACGAAGATGTATCGTGATTTGAAGCAGCATTACTAGTGGAGGCGGATGAAGAGGGACATTGTGGAGTATGTGAATAGGTGTCTTAACTGCCAGCAGGTTAAGTATGAGCACCAGAGGCCAGGAGCCCTACTACAGCAGATGCCCATTCCCGAGTGGAAATGGGAGCGCATCACTATGGACTTCGTGGTTGGGTTGCCTCGGACTTCGCGGAAGGTTGACGCGGTTTGGGTCATTGTGGATAGATTGACCAAATCAGTGCATTTCATTCCAGTGGCTACTACTTATACTTCTGAGAGGTTAGCCCGGATCTACATTCGGGAGATAGTCCGGTTGCACGGTGTGTCGGTGTCCATTATATCAGATCGAGGTCCTCCGTTCACCTCGCATTTCTGGAGAGCATTGCATAGTGATATGGGCACCTAGATAGATCTTAGCACATCATTTCACCCTCAGATTGATGGCCAGTCGGAGCGTGTAGTTCAGATATTGGAGGACATGCTCAGGGCATGTGTGATTGACTTCAGAGGTCATGTGGGATCAGTTCTTGCCTTTGGCCGAGTTTGCTTACAATAATAGTTATCAGTCCAGTATCGAGATGGCTCGATTTGAGGCTTTGTATGGTCGGCGATGTCGTTCCCCTATCGGGTGGTTTGAGCCTGGCGAGGCTAAGTTATATGGTACCGACCTGGTGAGGGATGCTTTGGAGAGGGTGAAGTTGATTCAGGAGAGGCTCCGNGGTATTATGAGGTTTGGGAAGAAGGGCAAGCTGAGCCTGAGGTTTATAGGTCCCTTCGCGGTGTTGAGGCGAGTTGGGGAGGTTGCTTATGAGCTAGCCTTACCTCCAAGTTTATCAGGAGTTCATCCGGTCTTTCATGTATCCATGCTCCGGAGGTACCACGCCGACTTCTCTCACGTGGTTGATTTCAACACTATTCAGTTGGATGAGAGTTTGGGATACGAGGAGGAGCCAGTTGCTATTATTGATAGACAGGATCGCCAATTGAGGTCCAATAGAGTGTCTACAGTGAAGGCCAGTGGAGGGGCCAACCAGTCAAGAAAGCGACCTGGGAGTCCGAGGAGGACATGCGAAGCAGATATCCACACTTATTCAGCACTTCAGGTATGATTCTAGACCCGTTTGAGGTAAGAGGTGGAGAATGTAACGACCCGACCGGTCGTTTTGCATTATCAGACCCCATTCCCCTAAATGAAACTTCCCATAGAGGCTTATTGTGATTTATGACTTGCGGGGCGCGGGTGGTCCGGGATTCAGAAATGTTTTGAGCAATATTTGAACACTTGGTTCCTTCAGGTTGGCCTTTAAGGCCAAGTTTGACTTCGGTTAACATTTTAAAAAAATGATCTCGGAATCGAGTTTCAATGATTCCGGTAGCTTCGTATGATGATTTTGGACTTGGGCATATGTTCGGAATGGGTTTTGGATGACCCTGGAGCGTTTCGGCGCCCAATATCGAAATAAGAATTTTCTTAAGTTAATATTGTGGTTTAGGACGTGTTTTTGTGTTATCAAGGTCCGAACAGAATTTTGAGACCGGGAATAGTTCTGTTATGTCATTTATGACTTGTCTGCAAAATTTGGTGTCATTCCGGGTAGTACAGGTCGGTTCGGCGCATTGATAATGAATTCTAGAACTTTAAGTTCAAAGTCTGACTCAATTTGGTTTTGGGGTCGAATTATTAGTTTTGTTGTTATTTTTCATGTTCCGAAAATTTGAGCGAGTCCATATCATGAATACAGACCTGCCCGTGCCTTTGGACAGGGTCCCGAGAGGCTCGGGTGAGTTTTAGACCCCTCTGAGTTAAATTCAAAACACCAGAAATTCCAGGTCTGGTTTACTTCTCTGCATTCGCAGAGGGGTTACCATGTTTGCAAAGAAGCAACTGGGCAGGGGTGGTGAATTCCGTGTGCGTTCGCACAAAAGGCACCGCGATCGCGATGGGTTGGGCTCCTGATCCAGTGCGTTCGCACACCTCCCCCGCGTTCGCATAGAGCCCGGCCATTGGGCTAGCCAGCTACTCCTTAGCCTATGCGTTCGCAGGGATCCCTCCGCATTCGCATAGAAGGCACATGTGGGCTTGGTCATCTAAAGCATCGCGAACGCATTGCCCAGGCTGCAATCGCATAGAGGAAACCACTGGGCAATGTGTTTTTATAGCGAGATTTAATACATTTTCCTCATTTTCTTCTTCTTCCTTGGGACGATTTCAGCATTCAAGAGGGGAAAATGACCTAGTTATTGAAGGTAAGTAAATTCTACCCTAATATTAGCTTAATGCATGAATTACAAGTTAAATTAACTACCTAATTAGTGAAAATTAAGGATTTGGGGTAGTAACCTAGGGCTTTTGAAAATGTAGAAAATTACCCCTGCATTGGATATGAATTCATACAAAAATCATATATTAACGATCCTTAGGTTATGGGTGAGTGTTTCCTTCGAGAATTTTCAGAATCCGGGCATGCGGGCCCGGGGTTGTATTTTGGGATTTCTTTAAGAATGGTGAATTTGACTAAATAATAGGAGAATTCCATGCTTTGAATATAAATTGATGATTAGTTTCGAGTCCGTGGGTGTCGAGTTCGGAGTTTCGGGGGCATTCTTGATCCGGGGAGTAGGTGCAACGCGAGGTGAGTCTCCTTTTTAACCTTGTAACAGGAAATTGTCGTCGTAGGTGTTTTAAATGCTATACGTGATAATTGTGGGGGCTACGTTCGTACAAAATGATGAGAATCCGTACGTAGAGGCTATTTTATTTCCATGAGATCATGGAATTTGAGAAAATTTGTAAGGAATTGTTTACTGAAAAATAATTTAAAAAGGAATAGTGTGTGTGCATGTGACCACTTCGCAATTTACATTTCGCGAGCTAAGTGTGATTTCCCCCACTCTTATGGGAATGGGCCGTACGCCGAGGATCGAACGCCACGGTGGATTGGAAGATGCACTTTTGATTCGGGTCGTTCGATCCTCGGCAGTGCATAGATGTGAGTACTTTATGGAAAGGTGCACTTATGGTTGGGGACATTCGACCCTTGGCAGTGCACGGACACGACTATCTTATGACTCCGGCCAGTTGTCCTTATCCTGTATGCGCATGATTTATTTGTTACTAAATTCATGGACACTGTTTTGACAGATATTTGGGGGGAGGTGAAGTAGTAATTGTCTATTTATTTCCAGTACTTCCTTGGATTTTAGTGCCTTATATATATATTTTCTGCTTCACTGCCTTTACATGCCTACTGTTTTCATCATATTTTGTTGATTTATACTGTTGGACCTTAGTGAGTGTCCAGTCGACCTCTCGTCACTACCTTCTCGAGGTTAGGCAGGATACTCACTGGGTACATATATATTTATGTACTCATGCTGCGCTTCTGTCCTTAATTGTACATGTTCTAAGGCTGGTGCATCTGGTTGTCGGACCGGAGCTTGATTTTGATTATAGACGGACCCTACTTCATGGTGAGCTGCTTTCTCTTGGCGATCTCCGGCAGCACCATGGGGTTTCTTTTTCTTATTTCCCATCTATTTCCTTCAAACAGTGGGACTGTATATTATATCTTTTGTATATTCTATTAGTATGCCTGTAGAACTTGTGACACTAGTTCCTGGCACACACGTGATGGTTATTATGGATTGCATGTATGTATATATATTAGCTCACGCCTCATCATGTCCACTTTTGATTAAAAACTGGCAAATTACCCTTGTCAATTTATGTCTTAAGTTTTAAAAACTGAGTATCTGTTGAAATGTTTAATCTAGTAAGAAGGAACCCTTAGTAAATTGAGTGTTGGCTTGCCTGACCCCGTTGTTGGGCGCCATCGGGACCTAAGTTATGATTTTGGGCTGTGATAGTTACTTCTCGTTGATTAATTATTATTTGATTAAATCACCCATGTTGATTAATTTCTATTAATATGACGAAGATATAAAGTGTTAAATGTGAATGGAGTTGATAATATTTATTGATTTTAATAAATTGCCTATGATAATCATGCTTAGTGTCATACTTGAATATTCTAAATTGACCTTTAGCAAGTGTCTAATTTGACCTCTTGTCACTACCTCTCTGAGGTTAGGCGGGCGACTTACTGAGTACACATTATTTTTGTACTCATGCTACACTTGTTGTGCATTTTATTGCACAGGTACTTTCATAGCAATGTGGAGGATTCAGAGACTTAGGCAAGCTGCATCATCCGGAGGTGATTCGCAACTGACAGAGTCTCCCTCGTATTGTATTTATTTTCATTTTAAATTTCCTTGTCCAATTTGTATTTCGGACATACTTTGTGATGATTGTATAAATTCTTAGAAATTGCTCATGTACTTGTGACACTGAGTTCTGGGATGTGTTGGGATATATTTGCTAAAGTGTAATATTCAAACCATTTTTTTACTTAACAGATTTTATTTAGTTAATATGTAATAAAGTGAAAGGAAATGTTTTTCATTAATGTTAAAACCAGAAATTATTTTAATTAATTAATGATTAGCTTGCCTGACAATGATGTCCGGCGCCATCACGACCTTATGGATTTTGGGTCGTGACATAAATACCCATCATCTGCATAACCAACAAGATCGGGAATGCAAATAATGCCATAAAATAAGCCCATATCGGTGGTCCCTTTTAGATACTGCAATATGTGTTTAATTCCATTCCAATGTCTCCTTGTAGGATCAGATCTATATCTTGCTAACACATTAACTGAAAAAGTTATGTCAGGCCTTGTAGTTTGGAAAGATACATTAGTGCACCAATTGCACTAAGATATGGTACTTCAGAACCAAGTAGCTCTTCATTCTCTTCTCGAGGTCGGAATGGATCCTTATTCACATTAAGTGATCGAACAACCATCATAGTACTTAATGGATGTGCTCCATACATGTAAAACCATTTCAGTACCTTTTCTATGTAGGTAGATTGATGAACAAAAATTCGTTTGCCAAATGTTTGCAAACCAAGACATAATTTTGTCTTTCCGAGATCTTTCATCTCGAATTCATTCTTTAAATAATCAATTGCCTTTTGGAGTTATATAGGAGTTCCAATAAGATTTATGTCATCAACATATACGGCAAGTACAACAAATTCCGATGTCATTTTCTTTATAAAAACACATGGACAAATGGAATCATTTATATAACCTTCCTTGAGTAAATACTCACTAAGATGATTATACCACATACGTCCTGATTGCTTTAGACCATACAAAGATCCTTGCAATTTGATTGAAAACATTTCCCAGGACTTTGAATTATGTGCGTTAGGCATTTTAAATCCCTCGAAAATTTCCAGGTATATCTCATTATCAAGTGAGCCATAAAGGTAGGCAGTAACCACATCCATTAGATGCATGTCAAGCTTTTCATGGACAACAAAACTAATGAGATAACAGAACGTTATAACATCCATAACAGGTGAATATGTCTCTTCATAATCAATACCAGGCCTTTGTGAAAATTCTTGTGCAACAAGGCATGCCTTATATCTTTGTACCTCATTTTTCTCATTCCTCTTGCGTACAAATACTCATTTATAGCCAACAGGATTAACACCATTAGGTGTTTGAACTATAGGCCCAAAAACTTCACGTTTCGCAAGTGAATTCAACTCTGATTGGATTGCTTCTTGCCATTTTGGCCAATCACGTCTTTGTCAACATTCTCCAACAGATTGAGGTTCAAGATCCTCACTATCTTGCATAATTCTAGATGTAACATTATATGCAGTGACATAATCCACCACTATATCCACTCGATTCAAATTTGTCTCAATATCGATTGGATTTATTGCTAGTTTCTTATTTTCTTGAGTCTCGGGCTCAGTGGTTTCCTCATGAATCTCAGATTTATTAAATCGTGGATTTCTTCATGGGATTCTTTCGTAGTGTCATTTTGATAATTTGTTTTCCTTTTTCTAGGATTTCGATCCTTAGAACCCAATGGTCTGCCACGTTTTAGGCGTGCTTTTGACTCATTAGCTATGACACTAGAAGATTGTCCAATAGGGACATCAATACGGATTGGAACATTCTCTGCAGGGGTATGTGATTTTGTCATCCTTTTCAAATCGGTAAATGCGTCTGGCATTTGATTTGCTATTCTTTGCAAATGGATAATCTTTTGAACCTCTTTTTCATAAATAGAGGTACATGGATCAAGATGAGATAATGATGGATTTTTCCACAAAATTTTTCGTTTGGTTTCACCAGTTTCTCCCCCTAATTTTGGAAAAAGTGTCTCATCGAATCGACAGTCTGCAAATCGAGCAGTGAATAAATTCCCCGTTAATGTTTCAAGATAGAGAATAATGAAGGGTGATTCAAACCCAATATATATTCCTAACCTTCTTTGGGGACCCATTTTGGTGCGATATGGCGTTGCTACATGCACGTATAGTGCGCATCCAAAAATTCTTAAATGGGATATATTAGGTTGGTGATCCAAAACTAATTGCAACGGGGAATATTTATGATAATTTGTCGATATGAGATGAACTAGCATTGCTGCATGCAAAATGGCGTGACCCTAAACAGAAGTGAGTAGCCGCTTTTTCATGAGTAACAATCTTGCTATCAATTGCAGACGTTTAATTAAATACTATGGAAGGCCATTTTGAGTGTGAACATGAGCTACAGGATGTTCCACTTTTATCCCAATTGATAAGCAATAATCATTAAATGCTTGGGATGAAAACTCAGCAGCATTATGAAGTTTAATAGACTTAATTGGATTATCGAGAAATTGTTCCTGTAATCGGATTATTTGTGCCATTAATTTTGCAAACGCGAGGTTGCGAGATGACAATAGGCACACGTGAGACCATATAGACGATGCGTCTATTAAGACCATAAAATATCTAAACGACCCACTATGTGGGTGAATAGTTCCATAAATGTCCCATTGTATACGTTCCAAAAATGCAGTGGACTCAATCCTAACCTTTGTTGGTGATGGTCTAATAATTAACTTGCCTTGATAACAAGAAGTGCAAGATAATTCATTATTTAAAAGAATCTTTAAATTCTTTAATGGATGCCCATTTGAGTTTTCTATAATTCGTCTCATCATAATTGATCCAGGATGTCCCAATCGATCATGCCAAAATACAAATGTGTTGGAATCAGTAACCTTTTGGTTTATAGTAGAATGTGCCTCAATTGCACTAATTTTTGTCCAATACAGGCCACGAGATAAAGATGGGAACTTCTCAATAACCCTCTTTTGGCCAGAGACATTCTTGGTAATGATGAGATAGAGATTATTCTCATCTATTTTCTCAATATGATATGCATTTCGGTAGATATCTTTAAAATTCAACAAGTTCCTTTTGGACTTGGAGGAGAACATTTCATTCTCTATGATAAGTATTGTTCCCTTAGGCAGAGTTATAGTAGCTCTTCCAGAGCCTTCAATTAAATTACTACTACCAGAAATTGTAGTAACATATGCCTTACACATACTTAAATGAGAGAAATATTTCTTCTCTTTGAATATTGTATGTGTCGTACATGAATCAACTAAACAAATATTTATACAATTGAACTTTGATCCAAGTTTTCTTTGTGAGTTATCCATATTCGCTTCCCATGATTTGACATACAAAAGAAATATACGAATAAACATTAGTGTTTTCAGAGATAAAGGGAAATAAAAAAAAAGATAAATTATTGATTCAATAATATCACGACCCAAATTCCCAACCTTAGGGATCGTGATGGCGCCTAACACCACACTTTCTAGGCAAGCCAATGTTAGAGTTCAATTAGCTATTTTCCTTTGATTATCCATTTAAACATAATAAAAAAATTTAAAGTAAACTTAATCTAATGGTTTCCAAAGAATAACACTTAATTTAAAATAATAAACAAATAAATAAACCGAGCCACGAATTAATTATATAAATAAATCTAAGGCTACCCCAGGGTCTGGTGTCACAATTCACGAACTACTAAAGAATACTACAAATAATGGGCTGAAAGAAATAATATAACTGTTTTGAGAAAATATAAAACAATCTCTACGAACTAAGAGAAGACTCTCGGGATATGCGAACGCTGGCAGATATACCTCGTGTCTCCGGATAATGGATAGCCGCTACAAAAATCTCTACTGTTGGCCGGTACCAGGATCTGCACAAAAGAGTGCAGAGTGTAGTATCAGTACAACCGATCCCATGTACTAAGTAAGTACTGAGCCTAACCTCGGCGAAGTAGTGACGAGGCTACAGTGGGGCAATTATAACTTAACCTGTAGCAACATATATAATAATAAAGCAATAAAACAATTCTACAGAAATAAGAAAGATAAACAACAACAATAAATAGAATAACTCAGTCGCCTATTCCAGGCCTCAGCTGTAATCAAGATCTCATATAAATTTTCAAACTTTACTTTAAAATAATTGTATGTGCATAATATGAGAAACAGTAGAGTAAAACCGTAATTTTTCTAAATCATTGTGATTAAAATCAGTAACACACAAATATCCTCCCTTATCACTGTCTTGTTGCGGCATGCAACCCGATCCCACCTGTTCGCCCTTATCACTATCATTTATCTCCCCTCTACACCCTTATCACTATCATTTACCTCACCTGTCCACCCTTATCACTATCTTGTTATCCACCCTTATCACTATCAACTTATTTATTTATCAAAAAATTTCACAATTCAGGCCAAGCCTTTCACAACACTTTTATCTCAACAATTGTAAACAGAAAACTGTATTTCTCATAAACTCATCAATATTATCACCAAAGAAATGGAACCAGCAGAAATACATATATATCTTGTAAAACAATATCAACCCACTCAATCTTTATGTACCACAGTGAAACCAAGGAAAACACTAATACTTTTCCCAAAAAATAATTGCAACCACACTTAACAATAAATTAACAAGCCAAGTAATCATAGAAACAACAATGGACATGAAAAAAATAAAACATGAGCAATTAAATTGGAAACGGGGAAGGGATCATGTAAGAAGACAATTTGGTGGTGCATAGATACTCGTCACCTCACCTATACACCACACCCATGTAATTTCATATAACAATTAAGTTGGGGATTCCTATTCCCTCAAGTCAAGGTTAAACTAAGCACTTACCTCAACTTCCCAGGCCACTCACTATTCAATTATAGCTTTTCCTCTTGAATTCACCTCCAACACACTCGAATCTAACCATAATTGACTTAGTATCATTAATTAATTCTAAAGGAACTAACTTTACTGAAAATTATAATTTTTTCTAAGTTTTCTAAAAAAAATTAAAACCCGAGCCCGGTCCCCCTCGGTCCAAACTTGGGGTTCGGACCAAATTACGTTTAACCATTCATCCACGAGCCCGAACATACAATTAGTTTTGAAATCCGACCTACATTCGAGGTAAAGATTCAATTTTATAAAATTCCCTAATTCCACCCAAACCCTCAATTTTTACCATGAAAATTCTTAGTTTTTGATTTAAATGTGATGAAAAACATTGGGTAATTGAAAGAGTAAAGTTTAGAATTAATTACCAACAACTTGGGGATGAACTTTGGTGAAGAAAATCATCCTTAGGGCTGTTTAGTTCAAAAATTATGAAGAAAAAGGGTTTTGTCCGTGTTTAAGAGTAAATTTATATACCTGGGCAGGCCTTCTATGCGTTCGCATAGGGCTGCCCGCGTTCGCATAGGGCCAGGCCTTATTGGCCATCGCGATCGCGTGGGGGGGGGGGGGGGCTGCATTCGCATAGTGTATTTGGGCTCCCCTCCCCCAGGCCCAATTTACCTTGTGCGTTCGCATAGCCAACATGCGTTCGCATAAGNACCTTGTGCGTTCGCGTAGCCCAACATGCGTTCGCATAAGGTCAAGCCCAGGTGACCTCCGCATTTGCATGCTTGGAAATGCGTTCACATAGAACAAGAAAATGCCCCGCTCAAATTTTACTCTACGCGTTTGCGACTAGAGCCACGCGAACACGATGAACAAATAGTTTCACATCAGATAACAGCAAAACAACAGATTTTTGCAAGTGTAAAATACCCCGTGGCATATCCGAAACTCACCCGAGCCCTCGAGGCTCTAAACCAAACATGCACGCAAGCCTAAAAATATCATACTGTCACGACCCGATTTTCCCTCCGAAGGCATCGTGATAGCATAGTCTCTACGACTAGGTAAGCCTAATTGCGGAAAACACATATTAAATAAAAGCAATATAAATAAAGACGAAATAAGTGAGTTTACATTGAAAACATCGCCACTTGGAGCATACAAAATAAAACTTTTCCCAAAACCCGGAACATCACTTTAGTCATAAGTTTTGTCTCAAAATAGCTCTATACAACGAGAGGAAATTTATATGAAAAGGAAATCTATCTAAATCTGGAACGGAAGGTGACTCGAAGGACTCTGCGGACGCGGAAGAATTACCTTTCGGTCTCCTAAAAGCTGCTGCTCGGACCCCTAACCACGAAACTGAGCGTTGGTACCTGGATCTGCACAGGAAAAACATGTGCAGGAAAGGGTATGAGTACACCACAAATTGGTACCCAGTAAGTTCCAAGCCTAACCCAGTCGAGTAGTGACGAGGTCAGGTTAAGGCTCTACTGGATTTTTATGGTAAAACAATATATAAAAAAATGTGAACAGAAAGATATAATAAGCTGAGCAAATCAATAGAAACAACGAGCAAAAAGGAAATAATAACAGGGAGCCCTCGGCTCAGCACAACATATATCACAGTAATAAGTATGCAATGCAATACAGGGGGAAAGCTCTCGAAATCTCGTCCTTAGTCCTTATTTAAATATGCAATGCAGTACGGGGGGAAAGCTCCCGGAATCTCGTATGTAGTCCCAATTTAAATAAGCTATGCAGTTCGGGGGAAAGCTCCCAGAATCTCGTCCGTAGTCCAAGTTTAAATATGCAATGCAGTACAGGGGGGAAAGCTCCCGGAATCTCGTTCGTAGTCCCAATTTAAATATGCAATGCAGTATAAATATAGGATACAATTTTTATTTAAAACAGTCCAGGAAAAATCACAAGAATATGGATAAACTAACCTAAGCATGGTACATATAGTAATAACTAGGGAAAATTCAAGTAAAACAGGTAGGCATGCTATTTCCTAATCTAAACTACATAGTCGATACATGAATCAGTGAAATAAGAGTGAAATGATTTAAGTCATGGAGGAAAAATGGAGTTTTTTCAACAATGGCCCGTGTACGTACTCGTCACCTCACGCACACAGCGCCCAATCAACATAAACAGTACTAAAATAGCCTAGGGGAAGTCCCCAACACAGAGTTAGGCAAGCCACTTACCTCAACTGCGCTACTCAACTCAAAACCATGCTCTTGCCACGAGTATCCAACTCTGAATGGCCGCAATCTATTCAATTCGATTGCATAATATAAATATCACTTTAAGGAATCAAGATAGCTAATAAGTTCGAAGCTAATACGCAAAATTAGGAAAATCGCCCAAAAAGTCCCCCGGGCCCACGCCTCGGAATCAAGTGAAAGTTATTGTCACACCTCCGTTTTCACTACCACCGATTAATGAAGGGTAATAAGGGAGTTTTTCCATTTTAAGTGACATTATTCGGTTTTGGGACTTATTATTATTTCAGAGTCGCCACCCGGATTTTTGACGATGCTCCGGGACACCGTTTTGTTTTAAAATCCCGAATCGAGAAAATTTTGACTCTGTTTTGATTTGTCTGCGACCAGAAATCCGAGTAAGAAATTTTGTTAACCCGGGAGAAGGTGTTAGGCGTTCCCGAGTTCCGTGTTTCTTGTATGGTCTCTTAACTATTAATATTTGGCCTAAATTATCTGATTATTTACATATTTTAAACCTATTGTGCTTTTAGCCTTTTTCAATTTTTAGCCGCTTTTAATATTTATGGATTTATCTTGAAACAAGTCACGATGGCATGCACTTATTTGTTTTTGGACACATTATAACTGCGCCGCATGAAATTCACCCGCAATTACAACGTGTGATTTTTGTTATAATTTTGAAGTTGAAGACGGGGACATGAGTTGTCGCACCCGAGTGTAGATTACGTGGTCAAGACTATGGTCATGACGGTTTTATAGTGCCTATTTGAGGCAACGTTCGATCATTCTTTGTGTTTTCTATTTTTTGGAAGAGCGTTTTAGTTTTAAGATCGATTAGGACGTTTATGGATTTATCTTAAACAAGTTACGATGGTGTACACTTGTTGTTTTTGAGCACGTGGCAAAAACGTCACATGAAATGCACCCGTGATTGCTATGTGCATTTTTATCTGTTGTTTAGAGTTAAGGGTCGAGGGCATGATTTGCCACTCCCGAGTGTAGTTTATTGTAATTTTGAGGTAATAATCAATTTTTGTCAGGTTTCAAAGTAAAGGTGTTCATTCTACCTAGGGATTACCTAAAATGATGTTCAATAGCCTAAAGATAACATGTTTTGGGCTATGGCCACATTTAAGCCCCAAATTGTATCACATTAGACCATCCTAATTAGGTCATTTGGACATGATTCGAAATCAAATAGCTAAACAGTTAAGAACAAATATGCTAACACATATCGCATCTATATGGTAATAAATAAGCCAAATTTGAATTGTGAATATAATGTTACATGTACAAGATTTCTTTACCATTTGATCTACTCCTATATACTAAACAAGAGTATTTATACATAGCTCATGGATCCAACATGGAACTTTGTCTTAACTTTTGTGACAGAACATCCTTAAAAACTGAACTAAGCCATGGTTGGTTTTATTTAGAGCGGACATTCTAAGAAAAAAACCAGGATTTTAGATTCTACCTTTTGATAATCGATTTGAAACCCATTTGTGTTCAGTAATGAGAAATTTACAGTGGATTTCATAAATGAAAATACTCCTCATGCTAATTGACAACAGAAGAGAAAATGACTGGTTACAGATTATTTAACACAGTTAATGGGTCTAACATTCCAGGCCCCACAGCCTGGAATGCAGACACTATCAGGCTCAATTGGGCCATGTTCACGAGTCTGGCCCAGCTCGGGTGACCTTAACAGGTCTGGCCCATAACTACTATAGTAATAAACGTTTCAGATTTAAGAAAAATACAACTGATCATAAATTTTATATAGTTCAGTCCATATTTACAACTGAAAAAGGTGAAATGTATATAGAAGACTGTAGATATGCTATTACATTACTCCTAAACCATAATAATACCGATTTTTACTAATAGGAAAAATAAAGAGGGAAAACAAAACTAGTTGTTGCTCCTGCGCAAGCCAGCAAACATGTCCTTCAAAGACTTAAACCTGCATTTTTCAATGTTAATCTAAAATTATAAGTCCAAAGTTTGAGTACTTGGTCAGTATTAACGACAGACCTTTGGGCATTTTATGAGACGAATCTAGCCATAAAAGGAAGTTAGATTCAACCTTAGTGATGCCATAGGAGAACAAAATATGTTCATGCCTTTTTATGGACTGAATCTAACCATAAAAAGGATTAGATTCAAATCCAATGATATCACTTTTTTTAGACTCTTAACAGTCATCTTTATGTTATGTAATAAATTTTAGAAAGCATTTATTCAAATACTTTGACTAGTATGGGCATTTTGAGGAGTGAATCCGACTATTTTGTGACTTCAGATTCACTTTCCTAAAGCTCCTTCTCATTACACACTTATATCCTTTGAAGGATAATTTTCAGCAAAGCTAAACTACTGTTATGCACTATCAATGGGGGTGAATCTGAATATTAGGAGGTCAAATTCATCTACCCTAGTGCTAACTTAACATAATTTCAAACCATATAGAGGCTTGCTTATTTAGGCATTTTAGAGGATGAATCCGACCATTCGAAGGTTAAAAATTCCTCACTCTAATGCCTTTCTTAATTACATATTTTATACCCTTTAAAAGGGTAAACTTCAGCCAACCATACCAATGTTTGTGCACTACTAAGGGGTGAATTTGACTATTAAGAAGTCATAGTCATCTACCCTAATGCCAATATCCTAAACTATCTAGAGACTTGCTTATTGAATCTCTTTATCGACCAAAGAGACTCAAGCATATTTCTGCATTCTTATTGATAGAACCTGACCATAGAGAAGGTCAGATTAAACATCCTAATGCAGCTTGTTTCCTAATATTGAACTATGAGTATTTATCACATTTATATACATATAATCTGAAGAAAACAATCATGCACCAGCAGGAGAAATACTAACATCAAGACATTACCTATCACACTCACAAAGTCATTATCATGCCAATAAACATCTACACAGTCACATCTAACAAAACAGAAACAGTAACTTCATTTATCAAGAACAAACAGTTTTATACAGTGAGTAGAAAATGATGATTCTAGTCCAAAATTTCATTAAGAAGAGATGAGCTGATAAATACCTTTTAAGAGAAAAACAACAAAGAGACTTGACCAAATAAAGGTCAAGTACGAACAATAAACAACAAGAAGGAAGAGAAATCAGCAACAGCAAACAGAAACCCAAAGAAAACCCAGTAGCCCAGCAAAAATTGATCCAGAAATCTTGAGTAAGAATGCTTAAAACTCCCAAAATCAGAGTCTAAAGTAAAAGAAACCGAAGCTGAGAACTAGACCATGTATTTATCAACTTGATTCCAAGGGAAATCAGATTTTTCCTTGGTTTTCTACTAATACTTTTTTTTTGAAATTTTTGTTTATCAATGAAAAATAACTCTGATTTCTCCATATTCTCTAAGATGTTTTCAGCAGCTCAGAGGGAGTGAAAAAAAAAAAAGAACCCCCCCCCCATCTCTAGAAAGAGGGTCTATTTATAGGATATTTGGGAATGGGATATTCTCTGGAATATTCTCTATCCAAAAGCTGAAAAACAATACTAAATAGTACATAGAGCAGCTGTCAACCTTATCTTTGGGACAACTGCCCCTATTCTAGAACTTTCCTCTTTAGAAAATACCCTTTTAACCTTAAGAGCCTGATTTCCTAAACTGAGTTACCTAATGTACCCCTTAGAGTCCCTGAATTTACTATTGGATAATCAAGGTTAAAATCACTTGGGTTATTATTTAACTCTAGCTACCTAACCCTAGTTATGTTCTTTAGGTGACTACTAGTTATTCTTTAACAAAGGTTAGGTAAACTAATTAAAATTTAATTGATTAAATGCCTATTAGTCAAACTAGGTTTAGCTTGCTACTTAAGGTAAGTTGATCAATTCAATTCTTAAGTTAACTGATTTAGTTTGGTGAATTTTACTTAATTACCTAAAATCAGAAACTTAATTAACTAATAAGCCTAGGTCAACTAATTTGTTTTAGTTAGTTAATCTTAAACTAATTATTTTAGACAGATTTTAGGATTTAGTTAATTACTTAAGAGACTATTAGATGTAGGTTAGTTAAATTAGGTCTTTAGGCTTAGGATAATTAAAGGAAGTTGGTTAAGTTAACTAGTTCATTTTGTTTGAAGGAGTCGACTAAGTTAAATCAATTCTTGGGTTTTAGGTGAGTCTTATGCTATGTTAACTATTAGTCAATAAACAACTTCATTCTAATCTAATTAACTAATAGCTAAACCTTCATTGTTTTATCTAAGGTTAATTGATTTTAGATTAATTAATTACTTTAGGTTAGTTAAATTAATTTCTTAGACTTAGTTAATCTTATTGTATTAAGGCATGCTTTAGCTTCTACTTGGGTCTAGGTAGGGCTTAGTTTGTTTAGGTTAATTAAATATTCCAGTCTAAACTAAGAGTCGAATAGGCTATCACATGGTTAATTGGAAGTTAACACCTAGTTGTGACTACTAACATAGGCAACAAAATCAAGGGCTAAATCAAATGCCGACCTCAGGCAATACATGATCAAACAACTGATTAAAATGCAGCAAAGGTTGTTACATTTTCACAGGAAGATGCAATATCAGCATTTCAGCATATGAATTCAAGGATGTAACCACTAGTTCATTCATGCTCGTTTCTTGACAAAAAGTTCATAAACAACAGATGCCTAAGAATCAGTAAAGAAAATAAAATAAAACCTAATACTAATCTTGGTTACACCATAGTTAAATCACACGAAAATAGTGATAAAGAATCCTAAGCTAGATATATTTGAGTCTTTAAGCTAAGAACAAGAATAAACAGGAACAAGTCGACAGAGATGATGAACAAAAAATCACACAGTGATACAAAAATAGTGATTAAACTAACGTATTCATGCAAGAAATAGATAGGGAGGGGTGAATACCCGTTTAAAAGGATTTTGCCGAAAAAAATAATCGTAGGGCTTGGCCGGATCTCGGCGGGGTTTGGAAATGATACAAATCCACATGAATCAATAGCTCTCATCAATAGCTATTGACTCATGTAGCTTTGAACCATTAGTTGTTCTTGAATCGGCCGGACATGGGGTTTTAGGGTTTCAGGTTTCTTAGATCTAAGATCAGATGATTTTGGGTGGGATTTTGGTGGAATCAATGACAGGAGGTGACTGAGGAGGAGGAGGGGAGTGTCTGGTGAAGATTTGGTCCGGATTGGGTGAAGCTCCACCGCCAGAGGCGATTTTCGGCAGGCGGAGGGCGGCGGCTAGGGTTTGGTGTTTAGAGAGAAGTGAGAGAGATGGACAGAGGGTGTTTAGGAGGGTGTTAGACTTTGAGTTTGAGAGGGTAGGGGTGTTTATTGGAACATTCTTATACTTAAAGGCTGGGGGGTTGTGAGTCGTTGGATCAAGAAGATCTAACGGTTGGAGATGAAGCAGGGCTTTAAACGGGGTCGTTTAGGAGACAGGGGATTTGGACCAGGAAACATTTAGGTTGGGCTGGAGTGTATTGGGTAGTGAGAAAGGGGGTCTGGGCCTGGGTGTATTGTCCCAGGTCCAATTTTTGTCTTTGGGAACACTTAGGTTAAGTAATCAAACTAATTAAATCATTCTAATTAATAAAAATTAATTTTGACCTAATTTCATCCAATTATAGCTTAATTAATGAGTAAATTAACGTGAGACTATTAGTTTTAGTACTCGTAATTATTTAAAGAACGAATTTGTAATTTTCCTAATAAAATGATTGAATTAGGAAAATCAAACTAAAAAACTTAATTATAAATTTTTTAAAATGTTTTCTTATTATCATAAATTTTAAAAGATGACTTATGACCATATAGTACAAATAATTCACGAAAAACAATTAAGTTTAATAAAATTCCATAAAAATTTGAATTATTTATCATCTTGTAGGAGTATCTAATATGGAAAAAATTACATGCTCACAGTTATAAACTTAGAACACACATTCACTCACGTAACTTACACGAACAAGAATCATCGAAAACCGATGACGAAATCCTATTAAATTCTCGGATTTTCTAATTAGGAAAACTTCTTCCCATTTGCATGAATTCAACTAAATCCCTTAATTGCATGGAAGAAAAGGCCATAGGTTAATGATATACAAAGGGAATAGGGTTAGGAATTGTTACCTATGAATCTTATCCTCAAAACTCACTCCAAATCGCCTACACCCGAGCTCCAAATGATTTTAGAAGTTATGAAATTCAAGCCCTCGAATCTGATATATCTGCTCAGTGATTTCTGCACCTGCTCCCCCTTGGACCGCACCTGCAGAATATCCATCGCAGGTGCGAAAACCCACTAAAAGTCCTGGGGCCGCACCTGCGGTCAATTGGCCGAATCTGCGACTCCGTACCTGCGGAAAACCAACCACACCTGCGAGGACTGGGTGACTTGGCCAAGCCCGCACCTGCGAGCCCCTCGTCCGCACCTGCGGAAGGTCTATCGCAGGTGCGAGACACCAGAACCAGCAATGGTTCAACTGTTCTTCCAAGTTCTAAATTCACCTGTTGAGCATCCGAAACATTCCCGAGGCCCCCGGGACCTCAACCAAACTTACCAACCAGTCCTAATAACTTATCCAAACTTAGTCGAGCCTCCAAAACACATCACATAACACAAAAATCACCAATTATACATGGATTCAAGCCTAAGAACTTATGTAATTTCCAAAATCTACAACTGATGCCGAAGCACATCAAAACTAGTCCGAATGACCTAAAATTTTACACGCAGGTCACAAATGATACAACGGACCTACATACACTATCAGAATTCCATTCCGAGCCCGATATCAAAATTCCACCTATTGGCCAAAATCGCCGAAATTCTAACTTTCGCCAATTGAAGCCTAAATCTACTACAGACCTCGAAAGAACATTCCGGACACGCTCTTAACTCCGAAATCACTCAGCGGAGCTAACAGAGTTGACGAAATCCCATTCCAGACCCGTCTTCCCACAGTTCCAGCTACGGTCCAATTTCTAAGGCTTAAACTTACATAGAAGGACTATGTGTCCAAAAAATCTCTGAATTTCACCACTCAATGTTCCAACGAGTCCCAAAAGCAGAAATATACATGTGGAAAATAGTTATTAGGGGATCGGGGCGCTAACTCTCAAAATGACCTACCGAGTCGTTACATTCTCCCCCTCTTAAGAAAATCGTTCGTCCTCGAACGAGTATAAAGACATATGTGAAGCTTTGAAAAGATGAGGGTACTGACTGCGCATATCCTGCTCGATCTCCCAAGTCGCCTCCTCGACCAGCTGAACCTTTACTGACGCAATATCCTTTGACCTGAGCTTTCTAGCCTGTCTATCCAATATAGCTACTGGCTCCTCAACATATGATAAATCATTATCCAACTGGATTGAACTGAAATCCAAAACATGAGTCGGGTCACCGTGATACTTCCGTAGCATGGAGACGTGGAATACCGGATGAACTCCTGCTAGGTTAGGAGGTAGGGCTAGCTCATAAGCAACCTCCCCAACACGTCGCAACACCTCAGAAGGGCAAATAAATCTCAGACTCAGCTTAACCTTCTTCCCAACCTCATGAAGCCCTTCATAGGCGATACCCGAAGTAAAACCCGATCACCAGCCATAAATGCCAAATCACGAACCTCCCGGTCCGCATAACTCTTCTGCCTGGACTGAGCTGCCGGAAGTATCTCCTGAATCACCTTCAACTTGTCCAGGGCGTCCTGGACCAAATCTGTACCGAACAATCGGGCCTCGCCCGGCTCAAACCATCCCACTAGGGGCCGACACCATCTACCATACAAAGCCTCATATGGAGCCATATGAATGCTAGACTAGTAGCTGTTATTATAAGCAAACTCTGCAAGTGGCAAGTATCGGTCCCATGACCCTCCCAAATCCATCACACAGGCACGAAGCATATCCTTAAGAATCTGAATCGTGCGCTCGGACTGCCCGTCCGTCTGAGGGTGAAAGGTTGTACTCAACTCTTCTATGGTGCCTAGCTCCTGCTGAACGACTCTCTAGAATCGTGAAGTGAACTATGTACCTTTGTCTTAAATGATAGATACTAGAATATCGTGGAGGTGAACAATCTCCCTGATATAAATCTCCGCCAACCTCTCGGAGGAGTATGTAGTCAACACAGGAATGAAATGGGATGACTTAGTCAGCCGATCCACAATCACCCAAATAGCATCGAACTTCATCAAAGTCCGAGGAAGTCCAACCACGAAGTCCATGGTGATCTGCTCCCACTTTCACTCTAGAAGATCAATCTGCTAAAGTAAACCCCCCGGTCTCTGATGCTCATATTTGACTTGCTGACAGTTGAGACACTTGGCCACAAACTCCACTATATCCTTTTTCATCCTTCTCCACCTATAGTGCTGTCTCAGATCCTGGTACATCTTCGCGGTTCCTGGATGAATAGAATACCACGAGTTATGGGCCTCCTCAAGAATCAACTCCCGAAGCCCATCCACATTGGGCACACAGATCCGACTCTGCATCCTCATTACACCGTCATCTCCTATAGTCACATCCCTGGCGTCACCTCGCCGTACCCTGTCCTGAAGAACCTAAAGGTGGGGATCATCATACTGGCACTCTCGAATGCGGTCGTAAAGAGAAGACCAAGCCACCACACAAGCTAAAACCCAGCAAGGATCCGAAAGGTTCAACCTCACGAACTGACTGGCTAAGGACTGAATATCTAAGGCTAAGGGCCTCTCAGCTACCGGAAGATATGCCAAACTCCCCAAACTCTCCCCTCGGTGACTCAAGGCGTCGACCACCATATTGTCCTTCCCCGGGTGGTATAATATAGTGATGTCATAGTCCTTAAGAAACTCCAACCATCTCCGCTGGCGCAAATTGAGGTTCTTCTGCTTGAATATGTTTTGAAAACTTTGGTGATCGGTGAAAATCTCACAGGGAACACCGTATAAATAATGACACCATATCTTCAGGGCGTGAACAATCGCTGCCTACTTGATATCATGGACTGTATAGTTATTCTCATGCACCTTCAACTGTCTGGACGCGTAGGCAATCACCCTACCGTCCTACATCAACACCGCTCTGAGGCCAATCCTCGAAGCATCACAATAGAAGGTATATGACCCTGAACCCGTGGGCAATACCAACACTGGAGCTGAAGACAAGGTTGTCTTGAGCTTCTGAAAGCTCCCCTTATACTCCTCAGTCCACCTGAATGGAGCACCCTTATGATTCAACCTGGTCATCGGTGCTGCAATGGATGAAAAACCCTCCACAAAACGGTGATAGTACCCAGCCAAACCAAGGAAACTGCGGATCTCCGTAGCTGATCACGGTCTAGGACAACTCTGCACCGCCTCCACCTTCTTCGGATCTACCTTGATCCCATCCCAAGACACTATGTGGCCCAAGAATGCCAGTGACTCAAGCCAGAACTCACATTTAGAGATTTTGCATACAATCCTCAAAGTCCGAAGCACAATCTTCAAATGCTGCTCATGATCTTCCCGTGATCGGAAATACACCAGGATGTCGTCAATAAACACAATGACGAAGGAATCAAGATAAGGCCGGAACACACTGTGCATCAAATGCATAAAAGCTGGGGCATCGGTCAGCCCAAATGACATAACAACAAACTCATAGTGGCCATATCTGGTCCTGAAGGTAGTCTTCGAGATATCCGGCTCCCGAATCTTCAACTGATGATAGCCAGAATGCAAGTCAATCTTGGAGAATACCCTGGAACCTTGTAGATGGTCGAATAAATCACTAATGCGAGGCAAAGGATACCTTTTCTTCACGGTGACCTTGTTCAACTGCCGATAATCAATACACATGCGCATAGAACCATCCTTTTTCTTCACAAATAATACTAGATCACCCCAAGGTGATACACTGGGTCTGATGAATTCCTTATCAAGAAACTCATGTAACTGCTCCTTCAAATCCTGCAACTCCGGAAGAGCCATACATTAAGGAGGGATAGAAATGGGTTGAGTGCCCAGCGACAAATCAACGCCAAAATCAATATCTCTGTCGGGCGGCATACCCGGAAGATCAGCTGGGAATACATCAGAAAAGTCCCTCACTACTAGAACTGACTTAACTGGAGGAGTATCTACATTGACATCTCTCACATAGGCCAAGTATGCATCACACCCCTTATCAACCATCCGCTGAGCCTTAAGAAATGAAATGAGCCTACGGGGAGTATACTCTAAGGTACCTCTCCACTCTAATCTCGGCAAGCCTGGCATAGCCAGCGTCACGGTCTTAGTGTGACAACCAAGAATAGAATAATGGGCCGACAAACAGTCCATGCCAAAGATAACATCGAAATCTACCATGCTGAGTAATAATAAATCAGCCCTAGTCTCAAAATCACTAAGAGGAATCAAGCACGACCGATATACGCAGTCCACAACTAGAGAGTCTCCCATAGGAGTAGATACATAGACTGGGGAACTCAAAGTATCCTGAGATATCCCCAAATGTGGAGAAAAATAAGAGGACACATATGAATACATAGAGCCTGGATCAAATACTACTAATGCATCCCTATGGAAGACACGGATAATACTTGTGATGACCGAGTCTGAAGAAATAACTTCAGAATGGATGGAAGGGCATAGTATCTGGCCTCTCTTCCCCCTCTAAGGCGACCTATACCTCCCTGACCACCACCTTGAGCTGGCTGAGGAGGTGGAGTGGTAGCTGGGGCTGGAAGAATAGCCGGAGGATCCACCGGATCACGTGGAGGCTGATAAGACCGTGGACACCCCTCCTTGCCCTGGGGCAATCTCTAATTAAGTGACGAGTGTCACCACACTCAAAACAACCCCTCGGAGGACGCTGCAGCTGAGAGTGAATAGGAGCTGGCCGAAAATAGCACCTCGAGCTGGAGGCATGCTGGATACTGGCGGTGCATAATAAAACTCCTAAGGTGTAGGAGGAGCTGGAATACCGCTGGCTGCTAGAAGGGCTGAATGAACAGGGAGACCCACAAAGCCCCTACCATGACGTGTTGCTGGTGCACGAGCTCCTGAAAAATGGCAAGTCTCTCGAGACCTCTTGGCCTCCCTCTCCTCTCTGTCCCGGGCGAACATGCCCTCTACTCTCCTGGCAATACTCACTGCCTGCTGGTAAGTGATATCCATCTCCAACTCTCTGCCCATACTGGTCCGAATACTAGGATGAAGTCCCTCAAAGCAGCGAACACACTCTCAGACTGTGGAAACCAAGGCTGGGGCATGCCGAGCTAACTCACTGAAACAGACTCCATACTCCGACATAGTCATAGTGGTGCAACTGCTCAAACTCCGCGTGCCAAGTATCCCTGAGACTCTTAGGGACATACTCTCGCAAAAACATCTCTGAAAACTGAGTCCAAGTGAGTGAGGCTGCCTCGTCCGGACTACTCAGCTGATAGGCCTGCCACCACTGATATGCCGCTCCATTAAGCTAGAAAACGGTTAAAGAAACCCCACTGGTTTCCACAATGCCCATAGTGCAGAGAATACGATGACATTCCTCAAGAAATCCCAGAGCATCATCTGAAGCTAGTCCAATGAAAGTAGGTGGGTGGTACTTCTTGTACCTTCGAGTCTGAGCTGCTCGACCTCAGAAGCCGCTGCCATAGCATCATGATGAACTGGAGCCGCTGGGGGCATAGGAATATACTCCGGGGCCTGATCAACCTGGCCCCTCTGATCAAGAGTGCGGGATGCGGGAGTCTGTGCCCCTCCCCCGACCTGAGATGTAACGGGAGCTATCGGAAATAGTCCAGCCTGCGCTAGAGTACTGAACATGCTCATGAACAGAGGGAAGGTCTCCTGCAAGGCTGGAGCAACAATAGGGACCTCCTGTGCCGGCTATCTAGCTGGGGCTGCCATAGGCTCCTTTGCCGCTACTCTCGCCGGTGCTCAGGCTGCACCGCTGTCGCGCCCCCTTTTTTCTTCCTCGCGGAATATCGGGTTTATGATATTGGTTGGGACAACACTTTCCTTTTGGGAAAGGGGTTTGCATATTTTGAAGAGTCGCAACCTAGCGAATTTAACGGTGCGTTAGGGCACCTAAGCGGTTCAATTAAAACTATGTTGCTAACCAGGGATTTGGGTAAGGGCTTGAAATTATCCTAAAGGGGAGGTGTTAGGCACCCCTCAAGATCCACAACTGTGGTTCCTGGCCATATGGTTTTGTGAATTTGTACAACTAGCAAATAACAAGTAAAGGCTCAAGTAAAACGGGATTTAAGTCTTAAGCATACAAATGTTTAGAAAACAGTAGAGATGATTACGAACTAGAGTATACATGTGTTCTAGGTTTATAATAATATGGATCACATCAATGCAATACTTGGTAATCACTCCTCGAAGAGGGTCTACATGTGGTATTAGCGCACCCATCATCATATCCATATTCTACCCTTCCCACCTCGTGAAGGTAATTAAAGCATGTGTTTGTCACGGACTTTATTGCGTGCTATTACCCGTCCCATCCTATCAGTCCTGGAGGAGGCTAGGACTACTATCCTAAAAGAAAGTACTAGGTTGACCCCTAGGTTTGAAGGACAAGATTCTAAGCGACAAGCAACGACAATTAGGACTTTAGATAAAGGGAGAACAAATAAGAGCAGATACGAGGCCCAAGTATTCCGCCACAGATTATGCACATGATTAGCATGACTCAAACACAAGTAAGGCCTTATTAACTTCAGAATCTAAGGCATGATATCTAGGTGAGAATGCAATAGTGAGGCAACTTTATTATTGATTTCATAGGATGAATTTATCAGTTTCTTATTGATTATAACCATTAATAGTCAAGCAACAGGTATAAAGGAGTAAGTTTCCAATTTTAATAGATTTAACACCTAAGGCTTGCCTAAGTGTATGACAATACTCATTAATTATTCAGATGATTAAAGAAACTATTACAAGTTAGTTTGCCTAAATATGCTGTAGTTAGGTGTTGCAAAAATACAGAACTATTACCAGTTGTTTGGAATCATGGTGAAATTATTTTTTAGGTCCTTTTCCATGCAATCAGTAGTTAAACTAGGCATTGAATGAGGTCCTAAGACGTGATATCTAACATGCACACATAGGGATATAGAATGGGTGGTATGTATAATTCCTAGGCAGGATTTCTAAATGCATAAAGTCATAGTATTTGAACATGCTATGTAGCAAGTATGAGGATGACTTGTTTATTAGCGCATTATTATCCTAATCATATTCCTAGGTGTACCACAACATTACAACAATATTATAACTGGTTTACATGAATAACAGGTTTATATTAACATTTAATCCTAGGGCATGATTTCTATATGATAAATGATAATGCCATAATAGGATGCTAAAACAGTAAACATGGACCTATGGAACAGGATATCTAATGCATGATATGCTCGCATACAATCAGCCCTAAGCATGAATTTCTAGTGCACATGTAAGAAATGTAAACCTAGAGGCATGGTATCTACCCTTTGACATGTATAACCTACAAAACTAACCTTCCCTTTTCACTATCCATTCCCAAATATTTGTTTACAAATTATTACAGGCCGGGAATTATGAATTACACAACCAAAGGAAAATAAGAAGTTACTTCTATAGGGAGCCTTCAATTAGGCCCAGATCTTCCAAACCTCAATGCCTTTGGTGTTTCATAGCCTTTCATTGTCCGGGTGTGTCAAAGTTCCCCACGGACCTCGAGGGCTCCCGGGAAATGCTCACACCCAGACATAGCCAAAGAGTTAAACATGTACAGTGTGGGAAGTGCCAGCCTTGTGTGTTAGAGTTTAGAGGGTACTCAAAGGGTCCCCAAAGCAGTGCTCCCACGAAGGGGACTGAACTTAGACTTCTAAGAGTATATGTAAGAGTGTTTTTTATTTTTTAAAAGGATTTAAGTTAGAAGACAACTTCGAGAAAAGGTAAGTAAGAAAACTGTTTTTTTTTTTTGCAAGAGGGAAATTTGATTGGAATAGAAGCTCAACATCACACAAAGGACTAGGGATAGTCCAACAATTACAAACAAGGGTAACGGGATTTGAGGGACAAATACAGAGCATGTGAGGGTAGACATGTAGCAGGAAGACACACATATAGGCATACAATCAGAAACTCCTAAGGGTCTAGAGGATTTGGGGTACAGTAAAGTATTAAGTTAGATTAGCACCTAAAACAACTAAGACCACGATTAAACTAATGTACCAGTCATAGGCATGTAAGAAGTAGGTGCTAAGTATATAGAAACATGCTGGTCATAAACAAATAAAGCCTAACTTAACATGCAGAGGGGAGTTCAGGATCCTAGATACATGTTGAATAATAAGTAAAAGAAAATTAGAAGCATTCTGAATTACGACAGTAGTAGAAACATGTTGGTTTGAGGATCGAAATCTAAATTACAACATACCAGTGAAGTGAAGAAAGTAGTAACACAAACAAGAAAGTAGGAGATGCACAATAGTTAGCCTTGGCTTGCAGCCGACTATTTTAGAATAGTAGTAGTTGGCACAGAAGTGAGAGTAGAGAGTTTTTTTAATTGTGAGAGAGAGATTTTTTAACAGATCCGTTCCTCCTTTTTTTTTCTTTAATGAGAGAAAAGTATGCATATATATAGTTTTGAAATCTGAGTGAAAAGTAAGGTAAAAATCATAATCAATCAACAATTATGGAACTTAATATCAATCAGCCCAAGTACTACCATGATTAAGGGAGTTATTCAAACGGTGAGTAACAAATAAGGAAAGGGACCATATATAGTTTAAAGGAATATTCAAACAGTGTAAAATCAGCATAGGGTATCCCTTAATCGAAGGGGTTAAATTCAAACGGCTAGTAGGCAAATAACAAAATAAGGAAAGTTCCCATGCATATAACATATAATGAAACAATCTCAACCTAGTACAAGTATGCAATTAAGACTAGGTTCATCAGATTCTAACTAAGGAAATAGGGATCAATTAACAGTAAATTAACCATGTAACAAGGTGAGAAAAAAGCTAAAGTTCGGAAATTAGTAAGAATATCCCATAAGAAATCAGTAAGGTTTTCAAATCACAAGGAATCAGGGATTCAAATAATAAATCAGGAACCCTAAAGTAAAATTACAGAGAATCATGGATTCGAACAAGAATAACATCAATTAAAGGAGATTAACATGAATTGAATAGATAACAGGCAAGAAGTCCAAAACCCTAGTAGTGAAATCATACGAAACTAGGAATTAATATGAATTACAGAGTGAACAGTGAGATAAATGGGAAAGCAAGAAAAATCAAGGACATAGATGAATAACGCAGGGTAAAATATCAGTGAATCGTAAAGCTCATAAAATGCAAACACATATGCAAACATATTATCAAAGAAAAATCAGGAACGTAGGGTTTAGGATTAGAAATTAGGGATTTCAACACAACAACTCATATAAGATAGAGAAACATGAATGAATCATTAAAACATAGTAGAGACATTAAGATAATACTGAAAAGTCATGGAAAATCGTTTAAGAGGGGTCATGAAACCCTAGTTTGGAAACGGAAAGCCTTTTTTTAGAGGAAATCAGAGAATCTTTGAGAAAAACAACGAAATAGCTCAAAACATACACAAATCTATCATAGATCTAAAAGAATCGGAAAGTTTTATGAGTTAGGATTTTACAGAAAACCTCAGAGAAGATGAGAAAGACCTCGAACAGCACTGGCTCGAGCCTCAGGGTCATAAACCATACTCGGAATCAAGCTCTGGAGGCTTGAAGTAGACAGGAACACCATGGGTGTAAGCAGACCTGTTCTCGCCCTTTGAGGGCCTCAGGGAGGATATCATCGGCATAGGAGAGCCACGAGAGGCAAGAGGATGAAGGCTTCAAGGTCTCCGGCAAAGGGGTGGCCGGAGAAGATGACGGAGTTCATCAAAACTGAAGACACGGAAGTCTCCAGAAGAGACTAGAGAGAGAGAGATGAGACTAGAGAGATGAGGGGTCGTGAGATAATGAGGGGTCGGAGGGAGGGATAGTTGGGGTTTAATTATGGTAACAAGTATCTGGGCCGTTGATCTAATTTGGTCAACGGCTTAGATTGGTTTGAGATTAGGCCGGGTAAGGATTTGGGTTTTGGGTTGGGTAGATTGGGTTAAATAAATCAGGTGGGTTGGGTTTAGAGTTAGGCTATATTGTTAAATACCCATTAAAATTAAATACATAATTAATAAAATAGCTAATAATTATACAAAAAATGAAATTGAGGTTAAATAAGTACAATTAAGTTAATTAGCTAACATAAAAAATATAAAACGGCTAATCAGTGATTAAAATGGTATAAAATATACGATTAGGCTATAACTGTAAAATTATTGTAATTATAATTAAATAATGCCAAAATTGGCTAATTTATGAAAGAATTAAATCTTGACAGAACTAGAATGGTATATTGAGCTAAGAAATAATTTGAAATTACTTGTAATGCAATTTATGAATAGTTATTGCATATAAAACACTAAATAAATTGGTAAAATTATGAAAAAACGCGAATTACTATGAAAAGTGATTTTGAGGTATATATGCAAATGTAAAAAATAGTTTGAGGAAATATTGGGTATCAACAACTACCCCTCTTTACCAGGGAAGGATGAAAGTGTTGTCGGGTAAAGATATGATGGCCAATTTTGACCAAGCGAAATGGTTTTGAAGGGATTTGGGCCGCACCCTGGTTTTTGAGCTTCCTACATATCCCTGATTTTACAGGAATCAGGCAGTATGTAGTTCAGGAGCCATCGGCGAAGTATACCGATGAAGTTTCACAAGGACGGACGCAAAGTGCAGGGTTGGGTGATCAAGGGCTTACGGGATAGTTAGGAGAGCTGCACTGGAACCGCTCCTGCCTGGATGGCTGTTGCTAGCCGGATTACCTGCAAACAAAGGACAGAGTTTAGTCTCGCGAATTAAAAGGACAGAGCTTAGCCCGAAAGGAAGCAAAGTGAATAATGATAGAGACAATGATTGCTTTGAAAAGCAAATGGGAGGCAGCATTAAGGAAGAGAGGTAGCCTTATGCAATATGCGAATACCGATGGAGACAACGTTTAGCCTCGGAAGGCAGAATGGTAGCCTTATGCAATATGCGAATACATATGGAGACAACGTTTAGTCTCGGAAGGCAGAAAGGTAGCCTTATGCAATATGCGAATGCAGATGGAGACAATGTTTAGTCTCGGAAGGCAGAAAGGTAGCCTTATGCAATATGCGAATGCAGATGGAGATAGAGTTTAGTCTCGGAAGGCAGAAAGGTAGCCTTATGCAATATTTAAGGAAGGATGACAGAAATTCTTAGTTGGTGTTAAATTGCGATAGAGCATTGTGATAATGAAGCATTGTTTGTGCTGATAATAAGTGTTGGCGTGACGAGTTTGAGGAACGATGTCTGTCCTTGGAGCGGATAATATATTTTGGGGCTTTTGCAATTTTGTGCCTGCATCCGAAGAAAGATCGTGAGTTTTGTAAAAGGGAAATATTAGTTCGCATTCCTGCTGGCCCTACTTGGATCGTTTGCTTGATCATGATGATAATGTTTGTGTCATTGGGGTAGCGTTCAGTAAACAAGCTGCTTTAAAAAAGATAAATATGCATGATTATTGTAAAAGTATAATATAATCTAAAATAGTTTTAGATTAACCGACGACATGACACGACTTCAGACATTGCGACCTCTCTTGCTGTGGAATTTTGAGGATCCTCCTCAAAATTCTGCCCCAGTTTTCTAGGTGGATGCCTCTGACTGGTGCTCGCACGGCGACTGGATGAACTTGCTTCGGAATTTTGAGGGTCCTCCTCAAAATTCTGCCCTAGTTTCTAATTGCGGGGAAAAATAGACTTTTATTAAATTGTGACCGAACCCATAGGGCTGCCTACGTATACCTTCTTAAACGGGAATCAAGTCAGGCATAGTTCAAATTACATCACCGAGAAAGCATAAATATTACACATAGTAGCACTTGACTGCATCTGAATTGATCGGTTTCGGCCAAACTTCTCCGTCCATTTCTGCAATTATGAGTGATCCTCCTGTCAGCACTCTATAAACCATGTACGAACCTTGCTAGTTAGGAGAGAACTTCCCCTTGGCTTCATCTTGAAGCGGAAAGATTTTCTCTAACACCAGCTGCCCTGGTGTGAATCGTCTCGGCTTGACTTTCTTGTTGAAGGCCCTGGCCATTCTGTTCTGATATATAGTTGACCATGACATACTGCATTCATTCTCTTCCCGTCTATGAGGGCTAGTTGCTCTTAACGACTCTTTACCCATTCTACGTCGCTGAGCTCAGCTTCCTGTATAATCTTAAAGATGGGATCTCAACTTCGGCAGGAATAACAACCTCAGTACCATAACTAGCATATATGGAGTTTCCCCTGTTGATGTGTGGACAGTGGTACGGTATCCCAATAAAGCAAATGATAACTTTTCATGCCACTGCCTGTGCCTTTCTATCATCTTCCTTAGTACCTTCTTAATGTTTTTGTTAGCGGCCTCTACGGCTCTATTCATATGATGTCTGTATGCTATGGAATTCTTGTGTTTGATCTTGAAAGTTTCACACATAGCTTTCACAAGTCACTTTTGAGATTAGAACCACTGTCGGTGATGATTGACTTGGGAACTCCGAACCGACAAACAATGTGGTCGCGGAAAAATTCGGCCACGACTTGCTTAGTAACTGCTTTGTAGGAGGCTGCTTCGACCCACTTAGTGAAGTAGTCAATGGCGACCAAAATAAACCTGTGGCCATTGGAAGCGGCAGGCTCAATTGGTCCAATAACGTCCATACCCCAAGCGGCGAACGGCCATGGTGAGCTGGTTGCATTGAGATCACTTGGAGGCACTTTTAACATATCCCCATGTATCTAGCAGAATTGGCACTTCCGAACATATTGGATGCAGTCCGTTTCCATAGTCATCCAAAAGTAACCAGCTCGGAGTATTTTCTTAGCTAAAACAAAACCGTTCATATGTGGGCCACAAGTCCCAGCATGAATTTCTTCTAGCAGTTTGATGCTTCTTTTGCGTCAACACACCTTAATAACCCCAAATCGGGAGTCCTCCTATACAGGATTCCTCCGCTGTGGAAGAAATTGTTAGACAATCTCCGAAAGTGTGCGTCTCTGAGTGGAAATTTCAAGCTCGGGGTATTCTCCTTTCGCCAAGTACTTATCGATGTCATGAAACCAAGGATTTCCATCTGCTTCTTCTTCGATATGGGCACAGTAAGCTGGCTGATTATGGATCTTTATGGGAATAGGGTCAATGAAATTCTTGTCCGAATGCTGGATCATTGAGGACAAAGTAGCTAATGCGTCGGCGAACTCATTCTGGATTCTGGGGACGTGCCAGAACTCTATCTTTGTTAATCTCTTTCTTAATTCCTTTACGTAGTGCAGATTCGGTAGTATCTTGGAATTCTTTGTTGCACATTCTCCTTGTACCTGATGTACTAATAAGTCTGAATCACCGATCACTAACAGTTCCTAGATGTTCATGTCAATAGCCATATTGAGCCCCAAAATGCAGGCTTCATAATCGGCCATATTGTTGGTGCAAGGGAACCTGAGTTTGGCGGATATTGGATAATGTTGACCGATCTCTGATACTAGGACTGCTCCAATACCGACTCCCTTGCAATTTGCTACTCCGTCGAAGAACACCCTCCAACCATCATAGGATTCTGAAATGCCTTCTCCTATAAATGATACCTCCTCATCAGGACAATATGTTTTCAGGGGTTCGTATGCTCCGTCTACGGGATTCTCAGCAAGATGGTCTGCTAGAGCTTGTCCTTTAATTGCCTTTTGAGTCATGTAAACAATGTCGAATTCACTCAGCAGGATTTGCCACTTGGCTATCTTGCTAGTGGGCATGGGCTTCTGAAAGATGTACTTTAATGGATCCATCCTTGATATGAGATATGTTGTGTAGGCACAGAAGTAATGTCTCAGCTTTTGGGCGACCCAAGTGAGAGCACAACAGGTACGCTCTAATACAGAATACCGGGCCTCATATGGAGTGAACTTCTTGCTGAGGTAATAAATAGCTTGTTACTTCCTTCTTGTTTCATCGTGCTGCCCCGGAACGCAGCCGAAAGCTCCATCTAATATTGTAAGATAGAGTAGCAAAGGTCTACCTGGCTCGGGAGGTACTAGGACTGGCGGTGTTGACAAATATTCCTTGATTCTATCGAAAGCCTTTTGACAATCATCGGTCCACTCGGTCGCAGCGTCCTTATTTAGCATCTTAAAGATAGGATCACAGATGACTGTAGATTGTGCTATAAACCGACTGATGTAATTAAGTCTCCCCAGGAAACTCATCGCATCTTTCTTGTTCCTTGGCAGTGGTAGTTCTTGAATGGCTTTGACCTTCCCATCCTTCTTTGGCACAGGTACAATGTTTGCTAACCATGTCGGGTATTCTACTACCCGGAGAACTTTGGCGTTGATCTGTTTGGTAACTTCTTTTTTGATTTTCAAACTCATGTCGGGTTTGAACTTTCTGAGCTTTTGTTTTACTGGTGGACACATTGGATTGGTTGGCAGTTTGTGAGCCACAATAGACGTATATATACCAGTCATGTCATCATACGACCATGCAAATATGTCCTCATACTCTCTTAGAAACTCTGTGTATTCTTTCTTTTCTGATAGTGACAAATGGATGCTGATGCGAGTCTCCTTGACGTTTTCTGAATCTCCCAGGTTGATAACTTCAGTCTCATCCAGGTTGGACTTAGGCCTGTTCTCAAAGTTCTCAACTTCTTTGACAATATCGTCAGGTATGTCGTCTTCCTCTGAATCAATGTCCGTTTGATGTGTTGTCCCGTTGCATGTCACAGTCATCGGTTCATCAAGACAAGTAATAGTAATGCTATATAAATAAATTAATGAGAGAAAACAATAGCAATAACTATCAGATTTGTAAAAGAAATTTACAAGATGCTTTGATAGATTGAATAACTGTTTTGAACATTAAGATATTTATTGCACAAATTGAAAAAATGCAGGAAAAAGGAAAACCATTTAGTAAATAAAACAACAAATAATGCTTGTTTTAGCCTTGCTACCCCGAGGCTCGTCGGGCTTTGGTTGTCTTGATAGACAAGTTCTTGAGATACGTCCCCTTGATTACAGTCTGTATTGAAGGGCCTTCCTCCACCTCCCCCTCGAGAACAACACAACAATCCATATCTTCATCCTCTAGGAACAAACTCCTCATTGCTGCAAGTGCTTCTTCCTCGTCTGAACCGTAAATAGTGTCGGCTTGCTTGAAAGTCTGCTCAAGATGAGGTATCGGCTGCTCCAAAGGTAATAGGGACCGCGCCAAGGTGGCGACTAGTCGTTGAATTCCTGCCAAGTGTACTCATACCCCGGACCGAAAGTGGTGCCATGTTCCTTGAGCTTTATGGGCTTCGTGATCCCTTGGAGGTTCTTACCGAGCCCTTTGCCTGGCTCATATCCTCTCCAGTTCAGGATGCTCTCAATCTTGTTGTCCCACCACTTGTCCTTGTCAATATAATTGACCCGTTCAATGTGGTGGTAAGTTCCTCCGCTTACCTTCCCTTTTCCGTCAATCACCGGAATAGTTTGACGACTATAAATAGGGTTGCTACCTTCACCATGAATAATCACCTCTTGGTGGTTCCACTCGAATTTTACCGCCTTATGTAGCGTTGATGCTACAGACCAAGCAGCATGAATCCAGGGTCGTCCCAACAACAGGTTGTAGGATGCTGACACATCTATCACCTGGAAATCCACTTCGAACCAAGTCGGTCCCATCTGCAGACATAGACTGATCTCTCCTATGGTGGACCTCTAAGAACCCTCAAAAGCTTTCACATTAATCGCCCCATCCCTTATCTCATGTAGCCCTTTACCCAATTTCTTGAGTTTTATCAACGGACAAATGTTAATACTGGAACCTCCATCGATCAAGATTCTTGTGATGAAATGATCTTCGCATTGCACGGTGATGTGCAACGCTTTGTTGCGCCCCAATCCTTCAGGTGGTAGCTCATCCTCATGAAAAGTGATTTTATGACTCTCCGGTACCTGGCCTACCATATTGGCCATTTCCCTACTAGTGATGTTGTTTGACACATATGCTTCACTCAATACTTTCAACAAAGCATTTCTGTGTGTTTCGAAATTCTGCAGCAGAGAGAAGATGGATATCTGTGTCGGGGTCTTGTTCAGCTGGTCGATGACTGAATACTCCTTAGCCTGTACCTTTCTCCAAAGGTCATCGGGGCCTGTTTCGATAAGGGGAGGCCGATTGGCAACCTGATTGCTTGATTCGGCTAGATTCTCAGGGGTGTAGATCCTACCAGTTCTCGACATACCCTGTGCTGCGACAGCTTCCTCAAACCTGACATTGTCTTTCCTTCTCGCCTCGGCTGTCTAATCCCAAGGTATAGCATTTGAATAGAAGGGTGGTGTGGTTGACATTTCCACCGGAATTGGTGCATCCATCTTTACTTCAAACGGAATGTGTGTTCAGGGTGGCAAAACTGTTACCTCGAATGATGCTGGTGCATTTGCTGGAGATACAAACTCAATTTCAATTGGCACTGGTGACTTTGCAGGTGGCGCTGCTTCAAACTCAAATGGTATAGACATATTCACCTCAGTGGCCTCAAATGGCTGAATCTGGACTATGATCAGTTTGAGAGTGACTGCGGGTTTCTTTGGGTCATCGCCTTCTGCGATCAATCCGATTGACCCCTCGGGATCTCAATCATCTTCTATTTCAATCATATGGATACCTCTACCCTTATGGTCTGGCAGAGGATTATCGCGGGCATTTGGAGCGGGGCCTTTTGCCAAAATAATCGTGTTGTCAATGAGAGTTTGTATTTTTTCCTTCAGAGAGCGGAATTCTTCGATGGTGTGTCCCTTTATGCCGGAATGGTATGCACAGGATCTGTTTGAGTTAACCCATTGAGAAGGGTTCTCAGGGGTGAAAACAAGGATTTGTGTGACATAACCAGCGGCTTTGAGCTTCTCATACAGCTGGTCAATGGGCTCGACTATGGCGGTGTATTGCTTTGGAGGGCGGCGATCAAAATTGGGGCAAGGTCTAGGGATGTTTTGGCGTGCAGGGGGTGATCGGTAATGGGATGGCTGGGAATTTTAAGTGTGGTAGACAGGAGCAGGTTGTGAATATTTGGGCGAAGCGGGTTGATATGTAGGTGGTGGAGCTTGGTAGGGAGGTGGTGGAGCTTGGTAATTTGGTGAGGGTGCTTGGTAATTTGGGTTTGGATGATATGTGAATGGAGGTGTCAGATAGGTTTGGTATTTGAGTGGAGACTTGGTTCTTTGTGCAACCGATTACGGCTCACACGTCTCTCTTCTTAGACACACCACCGGACTGTAGAGCCTTGTTAGTGGCTTGCAAGGCTTCAAAATTTGTAACCATACCACTTTTAATACCTTCTTTAATCCGCTCACCCAATTTGATGATGTCAGATAACTTGTGGCCTTCACCATCATTAACCATTTATAATACTGCGGGTCCTGAGCCTGGACAAAGAACTTGTTCATTTGTTCTTCCTCTAGAGCAGGTCTGACTTTAGCGGCTTCGGACCTCCAGCGAGTAGCATACTCCTGAAAGGTTTCTGTAGGTTTCTTCTTCAAATTTTGAATGTAGAACACATCCGGTGCGTTCTCTGTGTTGAATCTAAACTTGTCCATGAAATCAGACGCCATGCTTACCCAGTTTGACCATTTATTGGGGTCTTGGCTGATGTACCAAGATAATGCTTCTCCCTTCAAACTCCTTATGAACAGCTTCATGCGGATTCTTTCATCCTTTCCCACGCCAACCAATTTGTCACAATAGGTACTTAGATGGACTCTTGGATCACCGGTACCGTCAAGCATTTCAAACTTTGGAGGTTTGTACCCCTCGGGCAGTTCGACATCAGGTTGGATACAAAGGTCTTCATAATTCAACCCTTCAATCCCCTTGGTTCCTTCAACACCCTGGACTCGGCTGGTCAGTTTCCTAAGCTCTTCGGCCAGGTTCCTGATAAGTAAATCCTTTTCGTCAGACTCGGGCGCCTGTGAGATAGGTGGAGTGGAATGGGTCATGGTTTCCACATAGATGGGATTGTTATAGGTGTGGAAATGGTCTTTTGTGGGGGTTTTGAGGTTCTGGGATGAGTAGTGGAGTGTTATTTGAGGTGTGGCAAGCATTGCACTGCGTCGAGAGAGTTTGGTTCTTAGGGGGAGTGGTGTGATAGTGAGGTGCATGATGATTTTGCTATCTTGGGATATTTTGTGGAGGTGCGGGGTTTTGAGAATTTGGAAGGTTGACGTCAAGGACGTTGAGGGAAATGACAAATTGGCCAGATTCCGGACTTGATCTAGTTCTTCCTGAAACTTTAACAATTTATGTTCAAGTGGTGACTTGTTCTCATGCATGACCTGAATACCCCAACCATTAGTGGCCTCTACCCGTTCAATCATATTCTCCTTTCTGGTGCCGCTGGACTCTTCCATCTTACTTTTGCCTTTGTCTTTGCCCTTAGGAGGACAAGGGGGAGGAGTAGGTGGAGGTCCTTTGGATCCGGTGCGATAGGCTGATGATGCCAGAATGCATGAACTAACCTTTAGGGAGGGGAGTAAGAAAAAATAAAAACAAAAGGTAACCAAGTCAATGAGGATCATGAAAAGAGTATTGCAGTATTTAAACACATAATGCGGAAATGAAAGCGTTTCCTAAGTTGTGAACCTCTTTGTGCCAGAGGTAGGCCTAACGACAAATTGATTTGGAGAACTTAAAATGCTACATGCCTCATTTTATTGATAATAAAAATAGACAAATCCTAAAACGATAGACGAAAAATAAAATTCATTAATGGCCATTGGCCTTATTACATTGATAGAAAAATAAAGACATTCCTATCTACTTGGTCCCAGAAGGACCTTCCCCAGATTCCGCATTCTTACTTCCTTCGAGCAGCTTTCCCAGCTCGCGAAGTCCCAGCAACAGGTGAGTTCTGGCTAGTTACCCCCCTGCAGCTCCCTCAGCCTTTTGACAATCTTCAACTTTTTTGATGAACTTTTCTTCCAGCTCGATTATACCTCGTTCCAAGTACCCCAACCTCTTGTTGGCATTGATAGCCATGTCCTTCCACTCCTTGATCAGTCTTTTGTTGGACTCATGTATCTTGTGGTGATCCTCCTCATTTTCCCGAATCCTTTTGAGCAGCTGGTTGAACTTTACTTGTGCTTCAGCCCTTTAATCTATAACCCTGTGACCTTGGACGTACCCCGACTTGCTCTGACCACCCAGATCCTCTTCTAACCAACCAAGATAGAAAGGGGTATAACCGGCGTGATATCTGTCTGGCTCGATGGTGTCTTTCTCAAGTATAACCTTGCAGTGCCACAGGTGCTGAGCTTGGCACTTGTGAGGATTATCATTATTTTGAAAGTCCGTTGAAGATGGCTCGTCTTCTCGACCCTAGGGATGACTTGATTCCTTCCTGCTTGCCTCATAACTCGAAGAGGGACGTAAGGGTATGTCCCCCTTAGACCAATCAGTATCAGAAATGATGCGTCTCGGGATCGAATGATGAACTCATCCGTTTGAAACCATTCGAACATCCATTGAACCTATTCTTCAGTCAAGTTATCAAAAAGCTCAACCCATCCTTCAGCATTTTCAGGCTGAGCGAACATGTCAGGGATATAATTCATTCGCTTTGGGTGATGGAAAACGATATGGTCATCCCACATTTTGCGGTGAATGTCCTGTCGATATTCTCCTTTTTAGAGATGTTCCATGAGCCAGAGTTGAAGTAATAAATTGCAACCTTTGAAATGCTTTGCTCCTTGTTGACACCTTTCTAAGGCCCGATATATGTCCGCAAAGATCATGGGCACAATGCTGAAATATTGCCCATTTACCCCTTCCATTATGGTCTTAGTTACCATGGATAGCCTGGTATGGATCCTTTCCTTCTTCATCGGGAACACGATCAAACCCAAAAATCAAACCATAAACACGAACACTCGGCAATGGATGTGTCATAGAGAGGTGATAGCAAATTCGTCATGGTAGGTACGGTATGATTTGCTGTAGCCATACCTTTCGTACAAGTAGTTAAAAGGAATGTATGAATCCTCCAAACATACTAGTTCCGTGTCCTTTTTCAGACCCATCATTTTGAGGAAATTTTTGCCTGTGAGTTCTCAGGCATCAACAACCACGGAGTTTCCCATACTAGGTTAGCCAGCCCTCCTATCTCTTCTATCAAAGGTGCCATTTCGATGTTCCCAAAGCGAAACACGGATCTTTCACGATCCCAGAACATGGTAGCAGCCTCTACTACCATTTTGTTAGGCTGGATTTCCAGAAGAAATGGTAGATTACCCAAGTGTTTCCTGACGATAGCTTTGTCGAGTGCAGATCGTCCCACCAACTCAACAGTTTTGGGTAGATGTTGGAGACCATGCCGAATCAGGTAACTTCGTGCCTCATTTTTCTGCAAAGCAAATAGGGTTAGGCCCTTACCCCCACCAGACCCGACTATTTATCGTCAATAATTAGCAGGAAGCATTTAGTTCTCCATATAAATGCACAGAACGTGAGGGCATCTGTATGGGTTTAGGGAAACCCGGTGGACTTTTGGATAAGGCTATCTTAAAAGCTATCGTGCGGACGACACTTTAGCTTGACTAGGTTTGACCATGATGCATGCAGTAGTGCAACAGAGTAAAGTTTCTATGGGGTTTTAGACTGGTACCCTTGAGCAGACAACTCAAGGGGGAAAGGCACGGAACCATTGACTGCACCGCTGATCGACTAGTTTTACCGCAAATAAACCTTTCCGAATTAGTGGGTGATAATATAGGAAGGGCGCAACCACTCATCAAACGTTGCTGTAGTATTTTGTTTGGCACGAGTGGAGTATGAATGTTGAGAATGATTTATGTAATAAGTATTAAAACAAGTTGTCACGTATTTTCACGTTAAAGAAAGTGGTAAAAGCGGTAGTAATGATTTAAAGTAGTTACAAAAGGAAACAAAGAGACAAGTCAGTTACATTTTTGAAGAAAAGTAAATACCCGAATTAAACAATTAATTGCATGTAAAGGGAATAGGAAAGGGTGCAAGAATTTAAAATAAAGGCATAAATTCACAAAAAAATTTGAAATGGTAAAAGCCTGGTTATCCCCAGCAGAGTCTCCATGCTGTCGTGCCCCTTTTTTTCTTCCTCGCGGAATATCAGGTTTATGATATTGGTTGGGAGAAATCTTTCCTTTTGGGAAAGGGGTTTGCATATTTTGAAGAGTCGCCACCTAACAATTTTAACAGTGCGTTCGGGCACCTAAGGGGTTCAATTACAACTACGTTGCTAACTAGAGATTTGGGTAAGCGCTTGAAATTATCTTAAGGGGAAGGTGTTAGGCACCCCTCAGGATCCACAAGTATGGTTCCCAGCCAAATGGTTTCGTGAATTTGTACAACTAGCAAATAACAAGTAAAAGGAGATTTAAGTCTTAAGCATACAAATGTTTAGAAAACAGTAGAGATGATTACGAACTAGTGTATACAGATGTTCTAGGTTTATAATAATATGGATCACATCAATGCAATACCCGATAATCACTCCTCGAAAAGGGGCTACACGTGGTATTAGCGCACCGGTCATCATATCCATATTCTACCCTTCCCACCCCGCGAAGGTAATTAAAGCGTGTGTTGGTCACAGACTTTATTGCGTGCTATTACCCGTCCCATCCTATCAGTCCTGGAGGAGGCTAGGACTACTATCCTAAAAGGAAGTACTAGGTTGACCCCTAGGTTTAAAGGACAAGATTCTAAGTGGCAAACAACGACAATTAGGACTTCAGATAAAGGGAGAACAAATAAGAGCAGATACGAGGCCCAAGTATTCCTCCACAGATTATGCATATGATTAGCACGACTCAAATACAAGTAAGGCCTTATTAACTTCAAAACCTAAGGCATGATATCTAGGTGAAAATGAAATAGTGAGGCAACTTTATTACTGATTTCAGAGGATGAATTTCTCAGTTTCTTACTGATTGTAACCATTAATAGTCAAGCAGCATGTATAAAAAAGTAATTTTCAAGTTTTAATAGATTTAACACCTAAAGCTTGCCTAAGCGTATGACAATACTCAGTAATTATCAAGATGATTAAAGAAACTATGACAAGTTAGTTTGCCTAAACATGTTGTACTTAGGTGTTGCAAAAATACAGAACTATTATCAGTTGTTTGGAAACATGGTGAAATTATTTTTTAGGGCCTTTTCCATGCAATCAGTAGTTAAACTAGGTGTTGAATGAGGTCCTAAGACGTGATATCTAACATGCACACATAGGGATGCAGAATGAGTGGTATGCAGAATTCCTAGGCAGGATTTCTAAATGCATAAAGTCACAAGTATTTGAACATGCTATGCAGCAAGTATGAGGATGACTTTTTTATTAGCGCATTATTATTCTAAGTATGATTCCTAGGTGTACCACAACATTGCAGCGATATTAGAACTAGTTTACATGAATAACAGGTTCATATTAACATTTAATCCTAGGGCATGATTTTTATATGATAAATGATAATGCCATAATAGGATGCTGAAACAGTAAACATGGACCTAAGGAATAGAATATCTAATGCATGATATGCTCGCATACAATCAGCCCTAAGCATGAATTTCTAGTGCACATGTAACAAATATAAACCTAGATGCTTGGTATCTACCCTTTGGCATGTATAACCTACACAATTACCCTTCCCTTTTCACTATCCATTCCCAAATATTTGTTTACAAATTATTACAGGCCGGGAATTATGAATTACACAACCAAAGGAAAATAAGAAGTTACTTCTATAGGGAGCCTTCAATTAGGCCCAGATCTTCCAAACCTCAATGTCTTTTGTGTTTCATAGCCTTTCATAGTCCGGGTGTGTCAAAGTTTCCTAAGGACCTCGAGGGCTCTCGGGCAATGCTCACACCCAGACATAGCGAAAGAGTTAAACATGTGCAGTGTGGGAAGTGCCAGCCTTGTGTGTCAGAGTTTAGAGGGTACTCAAAGGGTTCCCAAAGCAGTGATCACATGAAGGGGGCTAAACCTAGACTTCTAAGAGTATATGTGAGAGTGTTTTTTATTTTTTAAAAGGATTTAAGTAAGAAAACAACCTTGAGAAAAGGTAAGTAAGAAAACAGTTTTTTTTAAGAGGGAAATTTGATTGGAATAGAAGTTCAACATCACACAAAGTACTAGGGATAGTCCAACAATCACAAACAGGGGTAATGGGATTTGAGGGACAAATACAGAGCATGTGAGGGTAGACATATAGCGGGCATACACACACATAGGCATACAATCAGAAACTCCTAAGGGTCTAGAGGATTAGGGGTATAGTAAAGTATTAAGTTAGATTAACACCTAAAACAACTAAGACCACGATTAAACTAATGTACCAGTCATAGGCATGTAAGAAGTAGGTGCTAAGTATACAGAAATATGTTGGTCATAAACAAATAAAGCCTAACTTAACATGCAGAGGGGAGTTCAGGATCCTAGATACATGCTGAATAATAAGTAAAAGCAAATTAGAAGCATGCTGAATTACAACAATAGTAGAAACATGTTGGTTTGAGTACTGAAATATAAATTAGAACATATCAGTGAAGTGAAGAAAGAAGTAACACAAACAGGAAAGTAGGAGATGCACAATAGTTAGCCTTGGCTTGCAGCCGGCTAACTTAGAATAGTAGTAGTTAGCACATAAGTAAGAGCAGAGAGTTTTTTTAATTGTGAGAGAGAGTTTTTTGAAACAGATCCGTTCCTCCTTTTTTTTCTTTAATGAGAGAAAAGTATGCATATATATAGTTTTGAAAGCTGAGTGAAAAATAAGGTAAAAATCAGCAATCAACAATTATGGAACTTAGTATCAATCAGAGTGAAATCAGTCCAAGTACTACCATGATTAAGGGATTTATTCAAACGGTGAGTAACAAATAAGGAAAGGGACCGTATATATCTTAAAGGAATATTCAAACAGTGTAAAATCATCATAGTTATCCCTTAATCAAAGGGGATAAATTCAAACGGCTAGTAGGCAAATAACAAAATAAGGAAAGTTCCCATGCATATAAGATATAAGGAAACAATCTCAACCCAGTACAAGTATGCAATTGAGACTAGGTTCATCAGATTCTAATTAAGGAAATAGGGATCAATTAACAGTAAATTAACCATGTAACAAGGTGAGAAATAAGCTAAAGGCCGAAAATTAGAAAGAATATCCCATAAGAAATAAGTAAGGTTTTCAAATCACAAGGAATCAGGGATTCAAATAATAAATCAGGAACCCTAAAGTAAAATTACAGAGAATCATGGATTCGAACATGAATAACATCAATTAAAGGAGATTAGCATGAATTGAATAGGTAACATGCAAGAAGTCACAAACCCTAGTAGTGAAATCATACGAAACTAGGGATTAATATGAATTACAGAGTGAACAGTGAGATAAACGGGAAAGCAAGAAAAATCAAAGACATAGATGAATAATGTAGGGTAAAATATCAGTGAATCATAAAGCTCATGAAACGCAAACACATATGCAAACATATTATTAAAGACAAACCAGGAACTTAGGGTTTAGGACTAGAAATTAGGGATTTCAACACAACAACTCATATAAGATAGAGAAACTTGAATGAATCATTAAAACACAGTAGAGACCTTAGGATAATATTGAAAATTCATGGAAAAATCGTTTAAGAGGGGTCATGAAACCCAAGTTTGAAAACGGAAAGCCTTTTTTTAGAGGAAATCGAAGAATCTTTGAGTAAAACAATGAAATGGCTCAAACATACACAATCTATCATAGATCTAAAAGAATCAGAAATTTTTAATAGTTAGGATTTTGCAGAGAACCTTAGAGAAGACGAGAAAGACCTCAAACAGCACTGGCTCGAGCCTCAGGGTCATAAACCCTACTCGGAATCAAGCTCTAAAGGATTGAAGTAGATAGGAACACCATGGGTGTAAGTAGACCGGTTCTCTCCCTTTGAGGGTCTCAGGGAGGACATCACCGGCATAGGAGAGCCACGAGAGGCAAGAGGACGAAGGCTTCAAGGTCTCCGGCAAAGGGGTGGCCGGAGAAGATGACAGAGTTCATCAGAACTGAAGACACGGAAGTCTCCAGAAGAGACTAGAGAGAGAGAGATGAGAGTAGAGAGATGAGGGGTCGTGAGAGAATGAGGGGTCGGAGGGGGGGGGGGTTAGTTGTGGTTTAGTTATGATAACAAGTATCTGGGCCGTTGATCTAATTTTATCAACGACTCAGATTGGTTTGAGATTGGGCCGGGTAAGGATTTGGGTTTTGGGCTGGGTAGATTAGGTTAAAGAAATCAGGTGGGTTGGGTTTAGAGTTAGGCTATATTTTAAATAAATGTGGCTAATTGTTAAATACCCATTAAAATTAAATAAATAATTAATAAAATAGCTAATAATTATACAAACAATGAAATTGAGGTTAAATAAGTACAATTAAGTTAATTAGCTAATATAAAAATATAAAACGGCTAACCAGTGATTAAAATGGTATAAAATATACGATTAGGCTATAATTGTAAAATTGTTGTGATTATAATTAAATAATTCCAAAATTGGCTAATTTATGAAAGAATTAAATCTTGTCAGGACTAGAATGGTATATTGAGCTAAGAAATAATTTGAAATTACTTGTAATACAATTTATGAATAGTTATTGCATATAAAACACTAAATAAATAGGAAAATAAATTGGTAAAATTATGAATGCCAATTATTATGAAAAGTGATTTTGAGGTGTATATGCAAATTTAAAAAATAGTTTGAGGAAAAATTGGGTATCAACAACCGCGCGGTCGTCCTCTAACCCGGTCCTAGCCTCTGGCGGCTCTGGCAGGGGGCTCGAGTGCCTGGTCGTCAGTCCTCCCAGTACGGGTCCTCACCATCTGTGGGAAAGAATATAACAGAATTTTAGAATTTGTTTTATGTCAATAACTCGCACGAAAAAGGAAATTAAAGAAATATGATTGTTCCTAACAGTTACATAGCCTCCCGAAGATAGATACGGACTCCTCCGCACCGATCCGCGAGACTCTAATTAATCGACTTGTGACTTGTGACTCCTATGAACCTAGACGATCTGATACCAACTTGTCATGACCCGATTTCCCCTCCGAAGGCATCGTGACGACACCTAGTCTCTACGACTAGGTAAGCCTAATTGTGGAAAACACATATTAAATAAAGCAATAGAAATAAAGACGAAATAAGTGAGTCTACAATGAAAACATCGCCACTTGGCGCATACAAAATACAACTTTTCCCAAAACCCGAAACATCACTTTAGTCACAAGCTCTGTGTCAAAATAGCTCTATACAACGAGAGGGAATTTACATGAAAAGGAAATCTATCTAAATCTGTAGTGGAAGGTGACTCGAAGGACTCTACGGACGCGGCAGAATTACCTTTCGGTCTCCTAAAAGCTGTTGCTCAGACCCCTAGCCACGAAACTGAGCGCTGGTACCTGTATCTGCACACAAAAAACATGTGCAGGAAAGGGAATGAGTACACCACAAATTGGTACCCAGTAAGTGCCAAGCCTAACCCCAGTCGAGTAGTGACGAGGTCAGGTTAAGGCTCTACTGGATTTTTATAGTATAACAGTATTTAAATAAATGTGAATAGAGAGATATAATAATCTGAGGTAAATCAGTAGAAACAATGAGCAAAAAAGGAAATAATAACAGGGAGCCCCCGGCTCAGCACAACATATATCACAATAATAAGTATGCAATGCAGTACATGGGGAAAGCTCCTGGAATCTCGTCTATAGTCCCAATTTAAATATGCAATGTTGTACATGGGGAAAGCTCCCGGAATCTCGTCCGTAGTCCCAATTTAAATATGCAATGCAGTACAAATACAGGATACAATTTTTATTCAAAATAGTTCAGGAAAAATCACACGCAAAATATGGATAAAACTACCTAAGCATGGTACATATAGTAATAACTAGGTAAAATTCAAGCAAAACAGGTAGGCATGCTATTTCCTAATCTAAACTACCTAGTCGATACAGGAATCAGTGAAATAGGAGTGAAATGATTTAAATCATGGAGGAAAAATGGAGCTTTTGCAACAATGGCCCGTGTACGTACTCGTCACCTCACGCACCCGGTGCCCAATCAACATAAACAGTATTAAAACAGCTGGGAAGTCCCCAACACAGAGTTAGGCAAGCCACTTACCTTGACTGCGCTACTCAACTCAAAACCACGCTCTTGCCACGAGTATCCGACTCGAATGGCCCAAATCTATTCAATTTAATTGCGTAATGTAAAATCACTTTAAGGAATCAAGATAGCTAATAAGTTCGAAGCTAATGCGCGAAATTAGGAAAATCGCCCAAAACGTCTCCCGGGCCCACGCCTCAGAATCGAGTGAAAGTTATAAATTTAGAACATCCATTCACTCACAAACTCACACGAACAAGAATCATCTAAAACTTACGACGAAATCCTATAAAATTCTCATATTTTCTAATTAGGAAAACTTCTTCCCATTTGCATGATTTTTCACCTAAATCCCTTAATTGCATGGAAGAAAAGGCCACAAATTAATGATATACAAAGGGAATAGGGTTAGGAATTGTTACCTATGAAGCTTATCCTCAAAACTCACTCAAAATCTCCTACACCCGAGCTCCAAATGATTTTAGAAGTTATGAAATTCAAGCCCTCGAATCTGATATATCTGCCCAGCGATTTACGCACTTGCGCTCCCTTGGACCATACCTGCGGAATATCCATCGCTGGTGCGAAAATCCACTAAAAGTCTTGGGGCCGCACCTGCGGTCAATTGGCCGCATATGCGGCTCCGCACCTACGGGGACTAGGTGCCTTCACCCGTTGAGCATCCGAAACATCCCCGAGGCCCCCGGGACCCCAACCAAACTTACCAATCAGTCCTAATACCTTATCCAAACTTAGTCGAGCCTCCAAAACACATCACGTAACACCAAAATCACCAAGTATACATGGATTGAAGCCTAAGAACTTATGAAATTTAAAAAATCTACAACCAATGCCGAAACACATCAAAACTAGTCCGAATGACCTCAAATTTTACACACAGGTCACAAATGATACAACGGACCTAAGCCATTCTCGGAAATCTATTCCGAGCCCGATATCAAAATTCCACCTATCGGCCGAAATCACCGAAATTCTAACTTTCGCCAATTCAAGCCTAAATCTACTACAGACCTCGAAAGCATATTTCAGACACGCTTCTAACTCCGAAATCACCCAACGGAGCTAACAAAGTCGACGGAATCCCATTCCGGACCCGTCTTACCACAATTCCAGCTACGGTCCGATTTCTAAGGTTTAAACTCACATAGAAGGACTATGTGTCCAAAAACTCTCCAAATTGCACCACCCAATTTTCCAACAAGTCCCAAAAGCAGAAATAGACATGGGGAAAACAGTTATTAAGGGATCGGGGCGCTAACTCTCAAAACGACCTACCGGGTCGTTACACATACGGACTTGCCCGTGCGATCAAATCTTGAAAATAACATGTAAAACTATGAATTAAACCTCAAAACTCATCATTTTTCTCAAGAACACTTAAAGTTCATTATTTCTCAACCGGACGTCCAAATCACGTCAAATAAACTCCTTTATTTTTTATCAAATTTCACACTTAACATTTAAATACTATAACAAATCTGTACTGGGCTCCGGGACCAAAATACGGGCCCGATACCAATGGTTTCAAACATTAATTCTTTTCTTTATTTCTTGGGACCTCGGAATTTATTTCCGGGCATATGCCCAAGTCCCATATTTTACAGCGGACCGCCCGAGATCTTTGAAACACAGATCCCGGTCTGTTTACCCAAAATGTTGACCAAAGTCAGCAATAATCAAATTTTAACTTTAGGTATTACTATTTCTCATATTTTCACATAAAAGCTTTCTGATTTCACGCCCGAACAGCGCACACAATTTGAGGTATTTAAGATAAATCTTTTTATGGCTAATAAGCCTAGAACAGAGTCTAAATCCATAAAATGATCCCTTGGGTTATCACAATCTCCACTTCTAAAACAAACGTTCGTCCTCGAACGGACATAGAAAATTACCTGAATTGGCGAACAAGTGTGGATATTTACTCTGCATGTCCGACTCGGACTCCCAAGTAGCTGCCTCAACGGGCTGGCCTCTCCAGTGCACTCGAACTGAAGGATAACTCTTAGACCTCAACTAACGAACCTGTCGGTATGGTTATCGGCTCCTCCTCATAAGTGAAGTCCTTGTCCAATTGGACCGAGCTGAAATCTAACACGTGGGACGGGTCACCATGACATTTCCGGAGCATAGACACGTGGAATACCCGATGAACTGAGGATAACCCTGGAGGCAATGCAAGTCTATAAGCTACCTCCCCCACTCTATCAAGAATCTCAAATAGCCCGATATACCTAGGGCTCAACTAACCCTTCCTTCCAAACCTTATAAAACCCTTCATGGGTGACACAAGAAGCAATACCCTCTCTTCAACCATGAATGCCACATCACGAACCTTGGGATCGGCATAACTCTTTTGCCTAGACTGAGTTGCACGAAGTCTCTCTTGAATAATCTGGACTTTATCTAAGGCCTCCTGAGCTAAGTCTGTACCCAGTAACCGAGCCTCTCCTGGCTCAAACCATCCAACTGGCGATCTACACCGCCTACCATATAATGCCTTGTAAGGAGCCATCTGAATGTTCGACTGATAGCTATTATTATTAGCAAACTCTGCTAATGGCAAGAACTGATGCCACAAACCTCCAAAGTCAATAACACAAGCGCAGAGCATATCCTCCAAAATCTCAATGGTACGCTCGGACTGCCCGTCAGTATGAGGGTGAAATGTTGTGCTCAACTCCACTCGGTTAACCAACTCATGCTGAACTGCCCTCCAAAAGTGTGAAGTAAATTGCGTACCCTAATCATAAATGATAGACACGGGCACACTATGAAGGCGAACAATCTTCTGAGTATATAACTCAACCAACCGCTCCGAAGTATAAGTACTCGCCACAGGAATGGAATGTGCCGATTTAGTCAGTCTATCCACAATAACCCAAACTGCGTCAAATTTCCTCTGAGTCTGTGGGAGTCCAACGATGAAGTCCATAGTGATACGCTCTCACTTCCACTCAGGAATCTCTATATGCTGTAGCAAACCACCGGGTCTCTGATGCTCATATTTTACCTGCTGACAACTTAAGCAACGAGCCACATACGCAACAATGTCCTTTTTCATCCTTCTCCACCAATAATGCTACCTCAAGTCTTGGTACATTTTGGCTGCACCTGGGAGAATAGAATACTTAGAACTGTAAGCCTCCTCAAGGATCAACTCACGAAGGCCATCAACACTAGGCCCAGATATACGACCCTGCATCCTCAAAACACCGTTATCTCCAACTGTAACTTGCTTGGCACCACCGCCGAACTGTGTCCCTAAGAACCATCAAATGCGGGTCATCATCCTGCCGCTCTCGGATACGCTCAATTAGAGAAGATCGAGCGACTGTACAATCTAGAACACTGCTGGGCGAAATATCCAACCTCACGAACTGATTAGCCAACCCTGAATATCTGAAGCTAACGGTCTCTCACCGGCTGGAATATATGCAAGGTTGTCCATACTCACCGCCTTCCTACTCAGTGCATCGGCCACCACGTTGGCCTTCCCTGGGTGATACAATATAGTGACATCATAATCCTTCAGTAACTCTAACCATCTCCGTTGCTCAAATTTAGATCCTTTTGCTTAAATAAGTACTGGAGACTGTGATGGTCAGTGAAAACCTCACACGACACGCCATAAAGTTAGTGCCTCCAAATTTTCAATGCATGAACAATGGCTGCCAACTCCAAGTCATGAACATGATAATTCTTCTCATAGACTTTCAGCTGCCGAGATGCATATGCAATCACCCTGCCATCCTGCATCAATACTGCTCCAAATCTAACTCGGGAAGCATCACAATACACCGTGAAAGAACCCAAACCTGATGGTAACACCAACACAAGTGCTGAAGTCAAGGCTGTCTTGAGCTTCTGAAAGCTCGCCTGCACTCATCTGACCATTTAAATGGGGATCCTTTCTGAATCAATTTAGTCATTGGGGCTGCTATGGATGAGAACCCTTCCATAAAACTACGGTAGTAGCCCGCCAAACCCAAGAAGCTTCTGATCTCCGTGGTTGTAGTGGGTCTAGGCCAGTTCTTGACTGCCTCTATCTTCTTAGGATCAACCTGAATACCCTCAGCTGATACGCTATGACCTAGGAAGGATACTGAATCTAACCAGAACTCACATTTTGAAAACATGGCATACAACTATTATCTCTCAAATTACGGAGGGCTATACAGAGGTGCTGCTCATGCTCTTCCCGACTGCGAGAGTATATTAGAATATCATCAATGAACACGATCACGAAAGAGTTCAGATGGAGCTTGAAAACCCGATTCATCAAATCCATAATGTTGCTGGAGCATTAGTCAGCCCAAAGGACATAACCAAAAATTCGTAGTGCCCAAACCTCGTCCGAAAGGTTGTGTTAGGAACATTGGACGCCCTAATCTTCAGCTGATGATAGCCCGATCTCAAATCAATTTTGGAAAATACTCTAGCACCCTGAAGCTGATCAAATAAGTCATTAATCCTCGGTAACAGATACTTATTCTTGATAGTAACTTTATTCAGCTGTCGGTAATCTATACACATCCTCATCGAAACGTCTTTCTTCTTTATAAACAAAACCGGTGCACCCTAAGGTGAGACACTATGTCTGATGAACCCCTTATCTAGCAAGTCTTGCAACTGTTCTTTCAAATCTTTCAGTTCTGGTGGGGACATCCGATATGGAGGAATAGAAATGGGCTAAATGCCCGGAGCCACATCAATACAAAAATCAATATCCCTGTCAGGTGGCATCCCCGGCAGGTCTGCAGGAAATACCCCGGGAAACTCACGAACAATAGGAACTGACTCTATAGAAGAAACCTCGGCATCAGAGTCATGAATATGAACCAATAAGCCAAACACCCCTTTTCCACCATCTGGCGAGCCTTGACATATGAAATCACTCAGCTGGGAGAAGGACCAGGAGTCTCTTTCCATTCTAATCGAGGCAACCCCAGCAATGCTAAGTTAACTGTCTTGGCGTGACAGTCCAGGATGACATAATAAGGTGACAACCAATCCATGCCCAATATAACATCAAAATCGACCATGTCTAGGAGTAAAAGATCCATACTAGTTTTAAGACCTTCAATGACTACTACGCACGAATGATACACAAGATATACCCCAATAGCATCCCTCATCGGTGTAGACACATAAATAAGAACACTCAAGGAATCACGGGGCACCCCCAAATAAGAGGCAAAATAGGATGAAACATAAGAATAAGTAAACCCCGGATCAAACAAAACTGAAGCAGCTTTATCACAAACTGAGATACCTGTAATAAGAGCGTCGGAGGACTCTGCCTCAGTCCTAGCTGGAAATGCATATAATCAGGGCTGGGCCCCGCCACCCTGAGCTACATTCTGGGAGGACCTCCACCTCTAGCTATCTGACCTCCACCTCCAACATTTTGGCCTCTACCTCTAACTACCTGACCCCTACCCCTTGCTGGCTGGGCAGGTGGTACAGGAGCCGGTGTCGGAACTATAGCACGAGAACCCTGATGCTGAAGCCGATTACCTGCATATTTCGGACAAGTCCTCCAAACATGCCCCTATTCACCACACTCAAAACATCCCTCATGATACGTAAACTAACCCGGACGAACCGGCTGACCACGATGAAAACATTGCAGAGGAGGTTCTCTAATGGGAGCTGAAGGCGCACTGTAGACTAGCTGAGCAGAAGGAGGCAAATAAGAACCACGACCACCCGAAGTTCCATGTGAAGCCCGTATTGCTGAATGAAATGGTCTGGAAGAATGGCCTCTGCTAAATGAAGTCCTGCCTTCAGATGAGGCACCATTGAAACCACCGGAATTGCGAGGTCTCTTGTCATACCCCTGAACACTCCCCGGTGATAGAACCATCTCGACTCTTCTGGCCCCATTGGCTGCATCCTAAAAGGAAATATCACTCCCTTCCTCTCTAGCCATCTGGAATTTGATCGGCGAGCTAGTCCCTCAATAAACCTCCTTACCCTCTCTCAGTCGGTGGGAAGTATCATAAGAGAATGACGGGCCAAGTTAATGAGTCTGGTCTCACACTGAGTGACGGTCATAGAACCCTGCTGGTGACGCTCAAACTGCCTCCTATAATCCTCTCTCTAAGTAATAGGGAGAAACCTCTCCAGAAACCAATCGAAGAACTGGGCCCAAGTCAAAGGCGGTGACCCAGCTGGTCTAGACAAACAATAATCTCTCCACCAGGTCTTGGCGGGACCTGACAGACAAAAAGTAACAAAGTCGACCCTATTGGTCTCCATTATCCCCATCTTCCATAGAACCTTGTGGCAACTATCCTAATACTCATGCAGATCCTCTGAAGATGAACCGCTATAAGTAGTAGTAAACAGCTTGGTGAACCGGTCCAACCTCCACAAAGCATCAACATACATAGCTGCTCCATCACCGATCTGAACCACAATACCCGGCTGAACTACCCTAGCTGTCTGAGGTGCTGGAGTCTGGAAGCGGGAAGCCAACTGCTCCGGAGTGCGAGTAGCGGGAGTCTGGGCTCTTCTCCCAGCCTGAGAGACGGCTGGTGTCGTAGGAAGTAAACCTGCCTAAGCAACGCTCTCCATGAGGCCCACTAGACGGACTAGAGCATCCTGGAGTACCGGGGTGGCATTGAGCCCCTCGGGAACCTGAGCTGGTCCAACCGGGACTGTCTGGGCAGGAACCTTATCAACAAACTCTACCTGAGGCTCCACTACTGGGGTTGCTGCTCTGGGTTGAGCTATGCCCCTACCTCGTCCTCTAGCACGGCCTCGACCTCGTCCTCGATCCCTCATAGGAGCTGCAACTGGAGACTCGGGCTGTTGATCAGTGGATGAAGAAGCACGTGATCGCCATCTGCGAGAGAATAGAGTAGAAATTCAATTAGTGTTGAGAAATCTTTTCGCACGACAAAGAAGAATAGATGTGAAGTCATTCCTAAAATCTGTAGCCCCTGGGGGATAAGCACATACGTCTCCGTACCGATGCCTCAGACTCTACTAAGCTTGTCCATTAATTGTGAGACCTAAGCAACCTAGTGCTCTGATACCGATTTGTCACTATCCAAATTCCCAACCCTAGGGATTGTGATGGCGCCTAACACCACACTTGCTAGGCAAGCCAATGTTAGAGTTCGATTAGCTATTTTTCTTTGATTATCCATTTAAACATAATAAAATAAATTTAAAGTAAACTTAATCTAATGGCTTCGAAATAATAACTCCAAATATAAAATAATAAACAAATAAATAAACCAAGACAAAAACTAATTATATAAATAACTCTAAGACTACCCTAGGGTCAGGTGTCACAATTCACGAACTACTAAAGAATACTACAAATAATGGGTTGAAAGAAATAATATAATTGTTTTGAGAAAATATAAAATAGTCTCTACGAACTAAGAGAAGACTCCAGGGATCTGCAAACGCCGGCAGATATACCTCGTGTCTCCGGATAATGGATAGCCGCTACAAAAATCTCTACTGCTGGCCGGTACCTGGATCTGCATAAAAGAGTGCAGAGTGTAGTATCAGTACAACCGACCCCATGTACTGAGTAAGTGTCGAGCCTAACCTCGGCGAAGTAGTGACGAGGCTACGGCGGGGCAATTATAACTTAACCTGTAGCAACATATATAATAATAAAGAAATAAAACAATTCTACACAAATAAAAAAATAAACAACAACAATAAATAGAATAACTGAGTCGCCTATTCCAGGCCTAAGCTATAATCAAGATCTCACATAAATTTCCAAACTTTACTTTAAAATAACCGTATGTGCATAATTTGAGAAACAGTAGAGTAAAACCGTAATTTTTCCAAATCATTGGGATTAAAATCAGTAACAAACAAATATCCTCCCTTATCACTGTCTTGTTGCGGTGTGCAACCCGATCCCACCGTTCACCCTTATCACAATCATTTATCTCCCTTGTACACCCTTATCACTATCATTTATCTCACATGTCCACCCTTATCACTATCTTGTTATCCACCCTTATCACTATCAATTTATTTATTTATCAAAAACTTTCTTGATTTAGGCCAAGCATTTCACAACACATTTATCTCAACAATTGCAAAGAGAAAACTGTACTTCTCATAAACTCATCAATATTATCACCAAAAAAATGGAACCAACAGGAATACATATATATCTCGTAAAACAATGTCAACCGACTCAATCTTTATGTACCACAATAAAACCAAGAAAACACTAATACTTTTCCCAAAAAATAATTGCAACCACACTTAACAATAAATTAACAAGACAAGTAATCGTAGAAATAACAATGGACATGAAACAATTAAAACATGAGCAATTAAATTGGAAATGGGGAAGGGATCATGTAAGCAGACAATTTGGTGGTGCATAGATACTCGTCACCTCACCTATACACCACACCCATGCAATTTCACATAACAATTAAGTTGGGGATTCCTATTCCTCAAGTAAAGGTTAAAGCAAGCACTTACCTCAACTTCGCAGGCCACTCACTGTTCAATTATAGCTTTTTCTCTTGAACTCACCTCCAAAACACTTGAATATAACCATAATTGACTTAGTATCATTAATTAATGCTAAAGGAACTAACTTTACTGAAATTATAATTTTTCCTAAATTTTCTCAAAAAAAGTTAAAACCCGACCCCGTGCTGCTTGGTCCAAACTCGGGGTTCAGACCAAATTACGTTTACACATTCACCCACGAGCCCAAATATACAATTAGTTTCGAAATCAGACCTCAATTCGAGGTAAAGATTCAATTTTTACAAAATTCCCTAATTCTACCCAAACCCTCAATTTTTACCATGAAAATTGTTAATTTTTTATTTAAATGTGATGAAAAATATTGGGTAATTGAAAGAGTAAAGTTTAGAATTGATTACCAACAACTTGGTGATGAACTTCAATGAAGAAAATCGTCCTTAGGAATGTTTAGTTCGAAAATTATGAAGAAAAAGGGTTATGTCTGTGTTTAAGAGTGAATTTATATACCTGGGCAGGCCTTCTATGCGTTCGCATAGGGCCAGGCCTTACTGGCCATCGCGATTGCATAGGGGGGGGGGGGGCTGCGTTCCCATAGTGTATTTGGGCTCCCCTCCCCCAGGCCCAATTTACCTTGTGCATTCACATAGCCTAACATGCGTTCGCATAAGGTCAAGCCCAGGTGACCTCCGAGTTCGCATTCTTGGCAATGCGTTCGCATAGAACAAGAAAATTTTACTCTACACGTTCGCGACTGGAGCCATGCGAAAGCGATGAACAAATAGTTTCACACCAGATAACAGCAAACAACAGATTTTTGCAAGTGTAAAACACTCTGTGGCCTATCCGAAACTCACCCGAGCCATCGGGACTCTAAATCAAACAAGCACGCAAGTCTAAAAATATTATACGGACTTGCTCGTGCGATCGAATCATGAAAATAACATGTAAACCTATGAATTAAACCTCAAAACTCATCATTTTTCTCAAGAACACTTAAATTTCATTATTTTTCAACCAGACATCCAAATCACGTCAAACTCCATTTTCACCAAGTTTCACAGTTAACATTTAAATACTATAACAAATCTGTACCGGGCTCCGTAACCAAAATACGGGCCTGATACCAATGGTTTCAAACATTAATTTTTTTCTTTATTTCATTAATATTTCAGCAAAATAATTTCTTTCAAAAATTAATTTCTAAGGCTTAGGACCTCGCAATTCATTTATGGGCATACGCCAAAGTCCCATATTTTACTGCGGAACTCCCGGGATTGTCGGAACACAGATCCAGGTCTGTTTGCTCAAAATGTTCACCAAAGTCAATTATAATCAAAATTTAACTCTAGAAATTATTATTTCTTATATTTTCACATAAAAGTTTTTCGGTTTCACGCCCCGATCGTGCACACAATTCGAGGTATTTAAAATAAATGTTTTTATGGCTAATAAGCCTAGAACGAAGTCTAAAATAAAATGACCCATTGGGTCATCACAAATCATGATTTTAATACAATTTTGAGCAAACTCTAATACAAATAATTAGGCAGCTAATAATAATACAATTATAAGTACACAACCCATATGACTAATAGAACTACATAAAATTTATTTACATGCATTATTTTGCGTAGAAATCCAAAGGATGAATAAACTTTGATTTTAAAAAGAATCAGAGGTTTCTTTTAGAAATGAAATGACCTCTTTGTATATTAGTTCCACGATATAAGTTTGACAGAAGCTAAGCTTCCTTTGAAAGTAAAACACAATATTTTCTTAAGAGGAAGAAAAGCTTAAAACGCTTTAGTACGTATTCAATATTCCTCGTGTGCATTATTTACTGTCTAGCAATGTTCACAACTTATATTATAATATTGTTATGAAATTGAAAGATGGATTTCTCCATTAAGGACAATTGAAGCGTGTAATATTCTCCAAACTCGGGCATATAAGTTTTCTAACGACTGAATGGCTGACGGAAATAGTATATCACTGGTCAAATACGTTACTAGATATTGGAACTAAGCAAATTCAAACATTGTCTAAGCAAATATTAAAGCTATTTTTATTCAAAATGAACTAACACTATTTCATAATATTAATTGATACTAATAACTATTGCTCATGTAAAGAACTATCATTACATGATGTTTATTCACTAACTATTACGAATAAGCAAAAATAAAAAAATTAAACCACTCAATTATTTTTAACCCCGGATCCATCACCGATCAAGTGGTCTATTTTTCCATCAGGGTGCTCAAAGAAGTCTGCCACATCCAAGTGGGTGATGTCAAATTCATTGGCATAGACAAGATTAGCTTCAGGGTCTTTATTCTTTAGAGATGCTTGATAAAGTTCAACCAAATGTCTTGGTACACGACAAATATTTGCCCAATGCCTTTTCCACCGCAAAGATAACATTCAGTTTCCGAACCATTTGCCTTTGGCTTCTCATTTTTCCCTTTCCACTTTTGGTGATTATTTTTCTTTGGGGGGTGATTAACACCAGGAAAAATTCTTCCTTGTCCACGGCCATGGACACGACCACGACCACGAATATTAATAGGGCCACGGCCTTTCCCACGCTTAGCATAATGGGGATACACCTCATCCACTTCAGGCAATAGTGTAGACCCAGTGGGTCGATCTCATGAGCAAATCGTTATTTCGTTCAGCCACAAGGAGAAGAGAAATCAACTCAGATCACTTCTTGAAACCTTTCTCTCGGTATTGCTGTTACAAGACCATATTGAAGGCATGAAACTTTGTGAACGTGTTTTCAAGCATATCATAGTCAGTGATAGTATCTCCATATAGTATAAACTTAGAAGTAATTCTGAACATCGCAGAATTCTATTCAGAAACAGACTTAAAGTCTTGGAGCCTTAGATGAGCCCAATCATATCGTGTTTGTGGAAGAGTGACAAACTTTAAGTTGTCATATCTTTCCTTTAAGGCATTCCACAAAACAAGTGGATCTTTGACTATGAGATATTCAATTTTCAACCCTTCATCAAGGTGATGGCGCAAGAAAATCAAGGCCGTAGTACAATCTTGGGTAGATGCTTTATTTTTGTCTTGTCACAACCTGAATTTCCCACCGTCGGGTCCGTGATGGAGCCTAACATTGAACCCGCTAGGCAAGCCAACATTTCTGATTAACTACCTTATTTCTTTATCGTTAACAGTTTTACCATACTTTATAATAAAGTCCCAGAATATAAAATACGATATAACATGATTACGAAATCAAGAACCAAAATACTCCCAGAAAAGGTGTCACAACCTCACAAACTGTCTATGAATACTACAAATAGGAGTAAGAACAAAATATAAGTATACATCTATCCCAGAAGTGAATAAGAACAGAATATAAACGAAATAGGAGGGGACGCCAAGGAATGCGGATGTCTGCAGAACTACCTCGGAGTCTCCGCTGGTTTGAAGGCAGCAACCCTGATCTAAGGTCCGAAGAGTCCAGTACTGGGATCTGCACAAAAGTGCAGAGTGTAGTATCAGTACAATCAACCCCATGTACTGAGTAAGTTCCGTGCCTAACCTCGCCAAAGTAGTGACGAGGTTAGGACACTAGGACACAATAACCAAATCAACATGTGTAGTTTAACAGAATACGGAGAAAATAATAACAACGAGAAATAAGCAACTAAGCATAAATTAGATATCAATTTAAGCAACTGAAATAGTAACACACAAACAAGTGCACGACATCACCCTTCGTGCTTTTACTCTCGTCCTCACCATCAGAATCAATATATTCAGCACGGCATCACCCTTCGTGCTTTTACCTCACATAATCATGTCACGACATTATCATTCGTGCATTATCACTCATATCATGGCACGACATCACTCTTCGTGATTTTACAATCACAATATCGGCACGGCATCACCCTTCGTGCATTAACATTTACTCACAATCTCATGCACGACATCAACCTTCGTGCTTTCTCACTCTTCCTCACCCAAACACATCAAATGACAGAAATCAAACAAGGAAATTAATAGAGTAAACAAAATTAAAACCATAACTGTAACGACCCGACCGGTCATTTTGCGTTATCGGACCCCGTTCCCCTAAATGAAACTTTCCACAGTGGTTTTTTATGATTTATGACTTGAGGGGACTGGTGGTCCGGAATTCGGAGGTGTTTAGAATGCTATAGGAACAATTGGTTCCTTAAGGTTGGCCTTTAAGGCCAAGTTTGACTTCGGTCAACATTTTGGGTAAACGACATCGGAATCGAGTTTCGTCGATTCCGGTAGCTTCGTGTGATAATTTTTGGACTTGGGCGTATGTTCGGAATGGGTTTCTGATGACCCGGGGGAATTTCGGTGCCCAATATTGAAATAAGAAGTTCTTGAAGTTACTATTTTGGTTTGGGATGTGTTTTTGTGTTATCGAGGTCTGAAGGGAATTCCGAGACTGGGAATAGTTTAGTTTTTGCTTTCGTCAATTTTGAAATTACTGATCGTACTTGACAAAAATCACCTCTCAATCTATTAATTTTTGACCAAACGGTTCGTTGATATCAATATATCTCTAGAACTCTAAGTGATGTTTCTATCATTTGACGCTTAGCCAAAAGCACTTCATCCCATATTGTCGCTTTTGCTTTCCTTATAAATTTAACATTATTATTCTGCTTTTATATATTTGTGAAGGTTATTTCAATTATTTTAAGAGGTATATTAAATCTAAATTCAGTTGCACGGACTCATAATAAAATCGTTGTTGGTACACCACTTGTTCTTATTGCTAACAATATCATGCCTTCTGATCTAACAATTTGCAAGTAATGCATGACATATGAATATTATTTCGATTCCTCCGGAGGCATCTACAAAGGATAGTCTCGCTATACCAAAGTTGATTTTTGATAATATAGTCTTGAAAGCTTATTCTTGTTCAGAATTTAGCTTCGATTGTGCTTCCTCAAACACCGCCTTCTTAATATTATACTAATCTTTTTTACTTTATGATCTAATTTTTTTATTCTCTAACACTCGTTTTATGGAATGAAGTTATGTACCATAAGATTTCTTTTAACTTGAAAAATAATACTACTCATATGATGAATTTAATAAATAATTTAATTGAATTCTCTTGCTAAATAATTAAATAAAAGATTTGATTATTTCGTTTTAACATAAAAAATAATTTATTTTCTGTTGATTCAGATTCTTAATATTAGTTCATCTCATGTTTGAATATTTAACAGTAATTATAGTTTTATCCATCATAAATTTTATTTTCAAAGAGTAAAAATATCGATATGACATTCCAATTTTAGATCTTTATGTTTGCAAAATTATTAGTGATTTTGACTCGTACTAACCTTTTTCTTATATTTCTCACACATTTATATTCATAAAAATATACTTAGTTGTTCTTTAATAATTGGGTATTTTTTCTATATTACACGAAAAACTAATAATAAAAAATATTATTTGAGTAGGAAAGCAATTCAAATATATAATAGTAATCTATTATCGTAGGAATTGTTTTCTCAATTTTAATGCTTAATGTAGTCCGTTTAAAATTACTTTTATTTTTTCTTGGCATGCAATATTATAGAGTTTTAATGTATTAAGTTATGTATTAACATATGTCTTTTCTTCTAAAAATTGATTTCCTAACTATCCATCAAATCATTAATACATATTCACTCTTTTTTATTGCTTTAATTAGTGATGCGTGGCTAGAATTCATGATTTTTAGCATCATATACCGTGCATTTTAGGTGTTT